>PVLD010009632.1:0-15107 GCA_004027595.1 Dinomys branickii
GACAAAAATGTATGTATGTATATATGAATATACATATATGCAGGAGGGCTAACATGGTTCTACTATTGTATTATATCACTTAATGCTAAGGAATAATTGATGACGGGTTATTTGATCAATCTTGTATGTGTGTATGTGTTATCCTGAACACACACTTTGAAGATATCAATATGCAAAGCAGCAACTATTGGTGGTTTTTGTTGTTGTTGTTGTTTTTTGCCTGTTTTGTTTTCTGTCTTTGGATGTTTGATTTTTGTGTTTTTTCTGTTGCTGAGAGGATTAATTGTCTGACCAATTTTACATGTCTGTATATGGGTTCATATGTTTACACTTCGAAGATATCAATGGATAAAGCAATAACCGCTGTTGAGACCATGTCACCTTGTCTATAGATCAGTTGTGATTGTACTATTTTTTATGCTAATTGGTGTCTGTTTGTTAATATGTTTTTGTACTTTTATTTTTTTGAAAAAATTTTAAAAAATTTTGTTTCAAAATATATGGTGAATGCTTAAATTTTAAAATTTTATTACAGTAAAAGACAAATTGTTATTCATCCCCCTCTTTTCAAACACATATTCATTCCTTCTTGCCACTTCCAAAGCAGTTCTGCAAGTCCCCTTTTCTAACAACTGTCTTTACAAGCTGTGATTAAAAATTACAGTCCATGCTGCTGCCCGGTGCCACCCCACAGAAGGGCAGGCTTATACAGACATTACGGTGCACCTTACCCATCTTACTCAGGGACTTGGCGCTGTGGGACTGCTGGCCTTAAAGTGAAAATGACCATGAAAGGCAAATATTTTGAACTGATTCAGGACCTCCAGGGAACCACAGCACACAAATAAAGACATTCACAAAAAAGGATTTCCAAACTGCTTCCAGAAGTGGTGAGAACAATAGCAAACCTGTGTTCAAGGTGAAGGGAAGGATCTTGAGGAGGATTAATGGCAGTGTATCTTTTAATGTAGTAAATTTTTAATGTAAACATTCATCATTTGTCTTAATCACAGCTAATATATGAGGTAATGCAATGTTAAATAGCTTGAATTAGCCATTCCACAATGTAAACACGTATCAAATGTCATGTTATACACATAACTATATGCCATCTTATGAATGTTTTAAAATAATTTAATTAAATTTTAAAATAAAAGAACTTTTAAGGGTTTGTCTAATTTAGGGAAAAACAGAAAAGAGTCAAAATAAATACATAAATATAGATTATATTAAAGTGGCCTTATAAATATCTTCTATAAGATAAAACAATATGAGTAAAACAGCTTTATAACAGCATGCTTGTTCTATATTTTTTAATTTAAGAAGAAATTTCAGTTACATATATTTAAATGAGCACTCGGGAAGGAAGGCAAAAGGCCATTTGTGTTTTTGTCCAAGAATTGTTGTGTTCATGTTACTTGATAAATATTACTTCTGATAAGAATTATTTTGATATTATCTAAAATATATAGTTAGTATACTTGTGTAAAATTAGCATTACAGCTTATCTTTCTTTTTTATATAAATTGTAGTCTCCTTGGAAATTATTATTAAAGACTTGAATTCTGAAAACACACACACAAAGTGAGTGCAGGAACAAAGAAAAGCAGAACATTACGTATGACCTCAGAGCCGCCTGCTTACGTGACTTGGTGTGTTCCTCAGGCCTCGGCTCACAGTTCACCCTACTAGTGGATGTCTCATGGAACTCAGACACAAATAAGTTTATTTGCAAAGGAAAGAAAAGGAAAAGGAAAAGGGAAAAGCAAAGGGAGAGGGAGAGGGAAAGGAAAGGAAAAGAAATTAACACTATATACATACATAAAAACCTACTAGAGGCCAGATTCTACACCAGGCACCTTACATGTTATTTTTTGTATGCCTCAAAAAAAAATTCCATGGTTTAACATCACTAACACCATGTTATGAATGAGGAAACTGAAATTCAAATAATTACCTTCAAGTAACTTACCTAATGGAAAAGAATGTAACTGGATTTTGAATGCAAGTTGATCAGTTGATCCCATGGCCATTATGCATCTGTTATATGGTAAAGTTGGGCAATGTGTTTCAGATTCTCAGAAGGATGTTCTGGCTGAGGGCAACACCCTCTTTGCCTTGGGGAAGTTTTAGGGTTTTTTTAAGTGTAAATTTAAACCCTAGTATTAATGATGCTACATGTTTAAAAAATAAGTTTAGTTGCATTTTCAGGAGATAAAATATTCTTACCTGGGTAATGGATCCTATTTTTCAGAAATAGTCTAAATTCAGGAGACATATTTGGGAAAACTAGGCCAATTATGCCTAAAGGGTTGTGCTCAGCGCTGTGTAAGAAGTGAAAATAAGGTACAGTGTTGTCCTTCCAGAAGACTTGTGAGGAAGGATCACATAGAAAGGTACCAACCTATACATGTTTCTGCTCCTGACCTAAAGACTCCAACATTCGAACCAATGAGCACCCCAGTCTCCCTACCACCACGGCTTTCGAAAGCAAACCAGTAGGAGCTACTGTTGCTGAATCTTCACTAGAACCAAAGGTGTCCTATTCTCATGGGCAGAACCCCATATTAATACAGTGCTTTGCATCAAACATTTAAAATACATTAGTACATGTTTCTATAAGGTTCCAGTCCTGAATCTTTACAATTCAGTTCTACTATGAGTTAAACAGGCTCATATGAAGAAGCGTAAAAATCACTGCGACATTTTAGCATTGCCTTGACCACCATGTATAACATTATTCTTACAGGAAAATGCATAAGATTCTTTAAAAACTGACTTACAAACCAACAAATAGAATGAAGCATATTTGTAAGATAATGGTCAGATGGGCATAGGGGAGACTATCTGTATGGGACTAAGTGTCAAATGAGGTGTCTGAGTCAGGGAAAGAGAACTATGGACTGGTAAGAGATTATTTCAGAAGACTAGGGATGGGTTTTACTTGGGCTATGGAAGACAAGACTTGGAATGGTAGAAGTTAGACAGCTTTTACAGGTAGAATGTGGTACAAACAAGCTTTCAAAGTTGGGAAAGGGAAAAATTCAATTAGTGGTCTTTTTCTCATAAAACATAAGATCTGTTTTGGGAATGTGGTGGATTAACTAATGGTCAGCTTGTAACCCCAGGTGAACTGAATCAGCATGGTGCTGGGTGTGGATGGCCCACCTGAGGATTGATTGATATAAAAAGAGAACTGGAGGGAAGATGGTGCTGTTGATTCTCCTAGAGAAGCTTGTTGCACTTGTTTTACTGATATGAACTCAGCTATTCTCATCATTGGAGGACCTTGGGTCCTCACTTCCACTGAGGATGGCTGTAGTTCTCTTTGAGGGAGCTCTGGTCCTTACCTTGAATGTTGCTTTCCTGGTTCCAGTGCAGATCCCTCAGCCTGTGGACACAGATCCTTCATCTTACTGGTGCAGACTTTCTATCTCCCACCACTGACTTTTGGGCCTTCCCAGTGCAGATCCTCAATATAGACTTGCATGAGACATTGCCATGGGCTCTAGACCTCCACCTGGACTCGTGGAGGACATTACCATGGGCTCTAGGTCTTCAACTGGATTCATGCTGGACATTGCCTAGGGATTCAGGCCCTGAGCTGGATTCTTTGGGTCTCTAGTTTGTGGACAGTTCTCCCATTGTCCTTTGCATTTAACTCTTTGGGTGAATACTATAAGATAATCCTATAAATTTTGTGTTCTGTATTAAATCTTTCCCTTGTAAACCCTGATTACAGCAGGAAAATAGAATTTAAACAGCTGTGGCCATAGCTCAGTGTCCATTACGGCTTGTGTGTGGGAGCCCCCTAAAGCCTCACACAGTCATAGGTAGGGCTTTTCAGAAGTGACTGGATCAGAGTGTGTGACACTGGGGTTGATTCACACAATGTTAGGATTAAGGGGTTGAGGGTGTGTGATTACTAAATTAGTCCACTAACTGGTTTGGCGCCTACCCTAAGCTAGGTAGTCCAGATGGAATATAAAAGGGGTAGCAAGATGCTATTGTCATTTGTCGCCTTCTTGCTAGCTTTTGTTGTTTTCTGCCTGCCATGAACTGTTTCTCTGTGATGCTCCCCTGCCATGCCACCCTGCCTTAGAGCCATCCAACTATGGACTAAAACCTCTACAAAATGTAAGCTAAATAAATCTTTCATTCATTAACTTTTGGGTGTTGGATATTTTATTTCAGCACAAAAGTAACTAAGGCAGCGCTTGTATCAGTGAGGGCCCAATCCAGAGTCAGAATCTGCACTAATTATTTCAACACAGAGATAGAGAAAGTATAAAGTTATTTAGTATGTGAAAGAGTGAAAAGAGAATACCAAGATATTATGTCACTGCAGGAAACATTTCTCACCCATAGGGTTGGAAGACCAATGGAACAGGAACTATTGAGATTTAATAGCTCAAAGCAAGGATACTCGTGCTTGCATGCCAAACCTCACAGGAGGGGCTGGAGCTGGAGTCTCTGAGAGAATTCAGTGAGAGTGGTCCTGCAAGTCTGAGGACAACGGCAGACTGGATTCAGCTACTACTGTGGGAAGGAGCTAAGGATGTCACCGTGAAAAGAATAAGCAAACAACAACAACAAAGAGCCTGGAGCCACACTTGTAGGAACAGCAAACAGGAAGCAAAGGAAACAGCAAGCTCCTTCTCTACCTCCTCTCTGCCAGTGGCTCTCTATCACCCCTACTGGCCAACCCAGCAGGGACTGAGGTGGCAAAGCAAAACTGTAGTCTGCAGCCAGCCTCACTGGGCAGGGTTCACAGTAGGGTTAAGTTGAGAGATAACAGTCCATTAAAGGACGCAGGGCCTGACATAGAGTACCTTGAATACTGGATGCAAAATTTTGACCACCTTCTATAATACAAAGGGAAACATATAGAGCGATTGTAGAAAGGTATATGACAAAAGTGTAGTTTTAAGTTTAATCTGTTGGCAATATGTTAGGAATAAGGAGACAAAAAGCAGGAAGAACTATTAGTACATCGCAATACTTTTAGACTACAGTCTGGTTAAAGCAGGCAAAACAGACAGGAAAAGAAAAGAGTCAATCCAAGGAATTCTGCATTGGGAAAACAGCATGGCGTGACTTAACAGTATGAAAAGATAAGTGAAAATTCAAAGAAAATCAAATATTCTGCATGTATTTATATAATATGAACTTGCAAATTATTCCAAAGATAACTTCCTTAAAGGTCAGAAGAAACTATGACTATTTAGATTATGATGAAATCCAAGACTATAAATTTTAAAAATGAATTATTAGGGGATTTCCAATTTTCAGTCCTGCACAAAAGCTGAAAGTTGTAATTTTTTCCTAACAAGTAAAAAAATAAACAAACTGAAAAATCAACAACTTTCTTTAGACTTATCAGAAAAGAGAGGTCACGGGGCAAACTACTACTTCCAAGACTAGAGAGACTGGCAGCCAAACGAGAAAGCCACCAGCACAAGCCACAAGAAGCAGTGCCAAGGCACGGAAACCTGAACCACAGCTGATGAATTGCTGGAGCCTCCGTGCAGACAAGTCCAAGAGATTAAGAACTCCAGGGAGACTCAGCCATCAGGACTCACACACTTGTGTGAATTTTACATCAGGAGTTCAACCAGATTCTCACAGTGTCTATTGGAGGGAAATTCTCCCATGCTTTCAGCAGGGAAGGAGAAAAATGAAACATTTTTTAATACTCCAGAGCACTCTGTTCTTAATAGAGGATCTGCCCTCAGGAGAAACTATTTAACGAGAGCCGAAATGGCTGGGTTCTATCAAAGCCTAACTGATCTGGGGGAAGGGAATCATCCAACTCCAGCCCTCTGTTGCCTTCCATTTAGAAGGGGAATCCCACCTCCAATCCACTTTATCCATCACTTTATCTTCACCCCGCCGGGGAGGAGAGGTGGGCTGAGAAACACAGCTCGTAGCCCATAGGTTCAGGCCCCCTAAAAACCTGAAATCTCAAAGCACTGTAGAACTCTTTCCCTCTCCCCAGATCTTACAACCACATTACTAAATACCTATCCACAGATGTTTCTGTTATCTAATACATCACATCTGGCAAATAAGAAAAATTTACAAGAATTACTAAAAAGGAAAAAAAAAAACCAGCTCTGAAGAGACAGAGCAAATACCAAAATCAGACTTATGGCAGGGAGGTTGGAGTTACCAGACCAGGAATTTAAAAGAATTCTGATGAAGATGAAAAGTGTGCTAATGGATAAGCAGACAGCATGAAAGAAGAGATGGGCAAAGTAAGCGAAGAAAGAACACCATAGCACTGTAACGCCTTATTAATGAGAGCAGCGAAATGTAGAGTATTCAATGCATATATTAGAAAAGAACAACATCATATCACCGTGATATATGTGCACCCATGTTTATAGCAGCACAATTTCTAATAGCTAAATCATGAAAGCAACCCAAGTGTCCATCCACTGAGGACTGGATAAAAAAACTGGCATTTTTATATAATGGAATATTACTCAGCTATAAATAAAAACAAACTTGAGGCTTTTATAGGTAAATGGTCACAATTAGAGACCATACTCATAAGTGAAATAAATCAGATGTGCATGTGCAAGCAATGTATTGTAAGAACCTGAAAGTGGGAATATAAATTAGGAGGTATGAAAGGAAACTGCTCAAAAGTAAAGAGCAAATGGGGTGAGGGGAAGGAGAAAAGGAAGAAAGGGATAATTATGTATGTAGGTATGTAGATGCAGGATGGCTAACATGGTTGTACTACTGATTTATGTCACTTTATTGTAAGGAACAGTTAATGAGTAGTTGTTTGGTCAATCTTGTATGTCTCTATGTGTTTTCCTGAGCATACACTTTGAAGTTATCAGTATGTAATACAACAACCATTGTTAATTCCCTGTCACTTTGTCTGTAATTCAGTTTTGATTGTACTGTTCTTGTGCTACTTTGTGTCTGTTAATGTTTTCATTCTTTTACTTTTAAAATAAAAAAAAGAACAAAAATCTAAAATCAATCACCTAAGCTTCCAACTTGGGAATCAGGCAACAGAAGAGCAAATTAAATCCAAAATAAGTAGAAGAAAAGAAATAACAGAAAATAGACTAGATATCAATTAATTTAAAATTAGTAGAGCAATAAAGAAAATAACAAAACCAAAAAGCAGTTATTTGAAAACCTTTTTCAAAACAACTAAGAAAAAAGAAAGTACACAAATTATTAATATGAAAAATAAATGATGACATCACAACAGATTCCATGGAATTTAAAGAACAGCAGGGCTGTATGTGTAGCTCAGTGGTAGGTGTTTACCTAGTATGCACGAGGACCTAGGTTCAGTCCCCAGCACTACAGAAAAAATAAAGAAAAGAATAGTATGTATAACTATATGCCCACAAATTTCAAAGCCTAAATAAAGTGGACCAATTCTTTGAAAAACAATATGCTAAAACTCATACAAAGAAATATATCATAAAATCAGCCCCTATGTATTAAAGAAGCTAAATCACCAATAAATAACCTTTTAAACAGAAAGCATAAGGCCCATATAGGATTCACTGGTAAATTATACCAAACATTTAAGGAAGGAATTATATCAATCCACTGTAATTTCTCTCAGAAGACAGAAACAAAAGGAATATCCTAACTCATTCTATGAGGCCAATGTTGTCTGAATACCAAAACCAGACAAAGAACAAGCTACAGACCAATCTTATGAAGAGATATAAAGATTCTGAGTAAAATAGTAGCAAATATAATGTATAAAAAGCATCATACAATACAATCAAATGGGATCTATCCCAGGTAGGCAAGGTCAGTTCAAAGTTTTAAAATAAGTTAATGTCATCTATCACAGCCACAAACTAAAGAAGAAAAATCATACGATCATATGAAAAGATGTGGAAAAGGCTTTGGCAAAAACGCAGCACCCATTTATGACAATAGCTCTCACTAACCTAGAAGTGAGGGAGCCTTCTTCAACTCGACAACAAACATCTACTGAGAAAACTATAGCTAACATCATATTTCATGGTAAGAAACTCATCTTCTCCACTAAGATGAAGAACAAGGCAGGATTTCTTCCCTTACCACTGGTTTCAACATTGTACTGGAAGTTCTAGCTAAAGCAATGAGACAAGAGAAAGAAAAAAATGTGTACATATTGGGAAGGAAAAAATGAAACTCTTCACTGCCAGATGACAAAAAATATTCCTGGAACTATAAGAAATTACAGAAAGATTGTAGAATACAAGGTTAATGCAAAGAAGATATGTTATGTACATGTACCAACTCCCTACAATGAATATAATCACTGTGTACTGAAAACATGCTAATAAAAAGCATATCGGCAATGGATATTTTAAACTTTTGAACTAAAAGCACAATACAGTTTATATTAGCACTCCCAAAATTAAAATGCTCAAGTACAAGTCTAACAAAATATGTACAAGACCTATAGGAGGGAAAGCTATAAAAATCCATTGAAAGACTCAGAGAACTAAATAGAGAGCTAGTCCATGTTCATGGATAGAGGACTCAATATTGTCAAATGTCAGTTCTTCCAGCAAGTTATTTTACGGATGTCAACAAACTAATTTTACTTTTTCAGGGGGGTGAGGACCAGGAATCAAGCTCGGGACCTTGCACTTGCCAGGCAGGCACAGTGCCACTTGAGCTATATCCCCAGCAACAAACTAATTTTAAAGTATATATAGAACAACAAAAGACAATATAGAAGAAGAAAAACTTGGAGGACTGAAACCACTGTAATCAAGACAGTGACCATGATACCAGTGAAAGGACAGATAGATAAACAGAATAGACTACAAAGCCCAGAGATAGACCCACATAAATCAAGTGATCTTTGAGAAAGGAAAAGCAATACAATGGGTCAAAGGTAGTCTCTGCTTTCCACAAATTGTTCTGCAACAACTAGACATCTACACATAGAAGTGGATAAATAAATGCTGAGGTTGAGGATTTAGCTCAGTGGTAGAGCACTTGCTCAGTAAGCATGAAGCCCTGGATTTGATCTCCAGCACCAAAAAGAATAACAGAAATTTTGACACTGACCTTATACTCTTCACAAAAAAGTAACTATAAATGAATCACAGACCTAAATGCAAAATTCCCAAGCTACAAAACTCCTGGAAGATAACATTTAGATGATCTTAGTTTGGGCAGTGGCTTTTTAGATGTGACACCAGAACCAGAATCAATGACATAAACAGTTGACAAGCTGGACTTCATCGAAATGAAATTTTCTGCTTTGCAAAAGACACAGTCAAGAAAATGAAAAAGCAAGCCACAGACTGAGGGGGAAATTCCATACAGCATATGTTAAAAAGGATTGCTATCCAAAATGTACAAAGAACTTTCACGTATCAACAAAAACTCAAAAAACTCAACTAATAAGTGGGCCAAAGATCTGAACTAACATTTCACTAAGGAAAATACATAGATTGCAAATAAACATGAAGAGATGTTCTACATAATAATCCTCAAGGTAATTAAAATTAAAACAACAGTACCACTACAAATCCACTGGAACAGTCAGAATCCAGGACACTGACATCAAATGCTGGTGAGGACGTGGAGCAAAATCAACTCTTGCTCATTGCTGGTGAGAATGAAAAATTATTTAGATATTTTAGAGGATAATTTGGTGGTTCTTAAAACAATTAAGTATATTCTTATCATATGATTCAAGAAAATGCATTGGAATTTTTCCAACAGAGTTGAAAACATTTTCATTCCAAAAACTGCACTGATCTATTTTCCTCTCATACCACTGATTCTCTTTCCTTCCATCAGAGCGTAACCCTGAAGGTATTTTCTTTAGGAAGAGGTTGGTTGGCTATAAAAAGCTTCATCTATTTTCATTTTAGAGATGTTCATATTTTAATAAGGTATTATTCAAAAGGCCAAATCACAAATGTGTCAGGCACCAATAGCAGTTGTGAATTATTTGGCGGAGAGAAACTTGCCTAGTAAATAAGTAGCTACTGACAATGCACTGGCCACCTCCCTCACATATTCACTGGATCAGCCAACACTGGGAAGACCTACCCTACTACATGAAGAGCTACACTGCTACAGTTTAGGTGTCTGGCCTTGAGTGCTGAGAATTTCAAAACTGGAAATAGTATTTATTGGCCTTCACTCTACTAATAAGTGTTCCACAGAGAGTATTTTGTGTTATTTGGAAACCATATACAAACAATGGCATTTTTGACATACCTACTTCATATCCACTAATATGCAACTATAGGATAGTTAACTGGCGCTATTTTTCATATTCAGCTTTCCATACAGCAGAAATCAGAGTTTACTTGATTTTAAGCTTTGCTGCTACTTATTATTAAATAGATGATATTCCATTTAGGAGAAAATAACAATAAGGCAAGCAGGACCACTCAGTGAATAGTCACCTGGAATCCAGGGCCCTTGCCTCAAAGCATTTGGGGTCCTACTTGTAGAAAAGGAGCCAGAAACAATCCTGGAAGAGTCATAATAAAGACAACAATGATAAGAAACACATTACCTCATATTTCTGTAGACCGGTGTCAGAAACCTCACACACACCCCCTGAGCCTGTCTTGTGCATGGGCCCTAAGCTATTTGTTTGGGCCCAACTGCTGCTATATGGACCAACCACATGAGGACTAAAGTCAACTGTATATGGACACAATCTGAAAGTGCTTTCCCTGCAACCATCTCATCATTCCTGGGAGAGGCAGTCCATCGTGAGCCTTGAGTGTCCCTACAAGTTTTGCTAAAATTGCCAACCTGCAAGATTTAAGCATTTTCTGCTGCTGAGAAGTTTCTATAGCTATTTATATAAGCATTTAAGAATGTCACGGTGACGAATCTGTGTTGTAAATTCTCATTCCCTGTGCAGAAGGATGTTTTTTTTTTTTTTCTTCTTGCTCATAAAATGCTGTGTCCTGGATCCTTTGTTCATTGGTTGCAACACAAAGTCACTGTGTATACAGAATCCACCTGGACCCATCAAATTAAGATAGAATCAACCTAGGTACCCATCAACATCAACCAATAAATATATAAAGAAAATGTGACACACACATATATATGTGATGGAATATTATGCAGTCATAAAGAAAAATGAAATCCTATCATTTGCAATTAAACAGATGGAATGGAAGGACATTACATTAAGTAAGCCAGACACAGAAAGGCAAATAGCAACTTCTAGGTAATGGAGTGGTGAGCAGCAGCAGATTAGCCTCTTCCAGGTTTAGAGTCTATGTGCTGGAAAAACACAATGTGGGGGAGAGAAGAAGGAGAGAAGTGGATCCCTGGGACCTAGCAGGAATCTGAAGTGAAAATTGAAGCCCACAGGGAGAGTGAGGAGACGGACCTCATCGCAGAAGAGGTGGAAAATAGCACTTTCTCCCTGAATTCCAGCTCCTGCCATGTAAGGGGCAGCTTGAAACTATAGAGGGATGGAAACCACAGGCGACTCCAGAGGCCTCCATATAGAAGCACATCAGTGGAATGGAGCAGTGGACACTGCAGGCTGCAGTGGATAGTGAGTGATTCTGGTTCAGATATGCCCAGGAGAAGGCAACTGGCCAGTTGCCATTTTGGAAAGGGACCAGCTGAACCCAGGGGACTCAGAGCAGTCTCAGGTTGGCTCCGTCTCAGGGCTCCCACTATCAGGGTGTGGTGCAGCCATGGCAGACACCCAGGGTCAGAGAGTGGAGTTCAACCTGGCAAGAGTCACCTGGAATCTTGTGGGCTGAAAACTTGGGCCCCAGTCTCACAGCCAGAAATCAGGATCAGCCTGAACTTCAGTGGAGTTGATAGCTCAGGCTTGCTAGAATTATCCACCATCCCACCATAATTCAGCTGCAGACTTGATGGGACCAACCAACATGAATCTGGGCTCTGCCCTCTTGGTCTTCCAGTGATGGCAGAGATATGCCCTGACGTGGACATTTTTTTCTTCCTTTGCTTTTTTTTCTTGACTGTTCATTCTTGTTTTTATATGAGTGTGAATATTGCTTCTAGGTGGTTTTTGTTATTTTATTCTGTTCTTGTTTCTGCTTCTTCCTTCTTTCCTTCCTTTCTGTCTTTCTCACCAGTTCCTCAAAGCTTGTATAATCTTCTTTTGTCCTTTAACCTTGCATCTAATTTCTTTCTCTTCTTCTATTCCTTTATTTTTTCTTCCCATGCCTTTTGTATTTTCTCTCTTGATGGTAAAATTGCTCCATTGAGGGGATATTCACTGCATACAACTTTCTGGTTCATTTTGCATTTTATTGTATACCTACAAATCTTTTTTATACAGGTAAAGGTGGCAAATTAATACCACAGTTTATCATTTTCTAGACTGTGCTTGATGCTCTTGTTATTACTGATTGTACTACTTTAGCCAAGGTAACACAGGTGTTCTAATCAGTTGTTCTTTCTTGTATGCCAAGACTGAAATCGCCTAAAGGTCATAAACAATACTATAGTCCAGCACCAAAGAAGCATGGGCTAGGCAAAATAGACAGCAATTATTCCCAATAAACTTAAGAGATAGATTCTTGCAAAAGATTCAAAAGCCAAAAGCCAGCGATATTAGATGATGTTACTAAGGAGTTCTCAGGACAATTTATAAGCATCAATGCAGAGACTAAACCAATGAAAGAAAGAAGAAAAGAAAAAAGAAAAGACAAAGAAGAGAGATGCAACCCAAGACTTCCACCCTGCCCAAAGCAAACCCGGGGGCAGAACAATTAAAAAGAAGCCACCCACCTGAACTCTCTAAAATAGTAACAGTGGAAATAACAAAGCAGATGAATAAGGCTCTACAAAAGAATCATACTAGAAATAGAGAGGCGATGATGATAATCAAGGACATAGCGAGTGAATAGAGAGTAGATACAGATAAAGAACATAGAGAAGCTTAGGAAAATGATGGAGACGATGAACGCAAAACATAGGAAAGAAGTGAAATCCATAAAACAGATTCAAACAAATATCCAGGAGATTATAAACTATTGAAAATATACACAGCTGGGCTGGGGATCTAGCTCAGCAGCACAAGTGCCCACCTCGCAAGTGCAAGGTCCTAAGCTTGATTCTTGGCACCAAAAAAAAAAAAAAAGAAAAGAAAAGAAAAGAAAAAGAAAACATACACAGTACAGTCAACCACTGTAAGGACAGAATATCAGATCTAGAAGTTTGCAGTTAGTGATCATGAAAACAAACATTTCTTAAAAACAGCAAGGGACCATGAAAAATCAATGCAACAGCTACTAGATGATGCAAAGAGAAATAATATAATATTAGTCAGCGTCAATGAAAAAGCAGGAGATAACACAAATAACATTTTAAAAAACTGTTAATAGAAGTAATGGCAGAAAACTTCCCAACCATGGAAAAAGAATTTGGCATACAGTAAGTGAGGCATATAAAATTCCAATTAGCCATGATAAAAAAAAATCTACACCAAGACATAATAGTCAAGATGCCAGAAATTCAATATAAGAACAGAATATTAAAAGCTGTTAGAGAAAAGAAACAAATCACTTTGAAAGGAAAGCCCACCAGAATCACAGCAGACTTCACAACACAAACCCTAAGATAAAGAGAGTTTGAGAATGAAGAATTTCAAGCTCTAAATTAAAACTTCTAACCCAGATGACTGTACCCTATAAAACTATCTTTCCATATTCATGGAGAAATAATATATCTCCATGACAAAGAACACCTAAAGAAATTCATGACCACCAAACTAGCTCTCCAATATGTTCTGAAGGATATTCTAAAAAGCAATAATGAAGTCTACAATTCCATGAAGCCCAGTAGAATGAATCCATCAGGTAAGGCAAGCAATTAAACAGAGGAGAAAGAAAGAGAGCTAACAATAGGAAAATAATATGACAAGGATAAGTCAACATATATCAATTGTAACCATCAATTTAAATGGTCTCAATTCACCAGTCAAAAGAAACAGACTGGCAAAGAGATCAAGAAACAAGATCCAACAATATACTAAACTCAAGAAACATATTTAACTCAAAAAGAAATTTAGACACTGAAAGTCAAAGGATGGAAAACAATACTCCATGGAACAAGAACCCAGAAAAAATCACAGGTAGCTATTTGATTTGGTTTAAAGTGGATTTCAAGCCAAGACTGATTAAGAGAGACAAAGAACGTCACTATATGCTTTTTAAGGGAACAATGCAAGAGGAAGAGAACAATCATAAATACATATGCACCAAATATATATAAATATATATATACCAGTGCAATCAACTGTATAAAACAAATATTAATGGACATGAAAAGTAAAATAAACTCTAATATAAGTGTAATGGAGGACCTCAACACTCCATAGTCACAAATAGATAGATCAACTAGACAAAAAACAAATCAACAAAGAAGTATCAGAACTGAGCCAAACCTTTGAAAAAATGGACTTAGTATACATCTACAGAGTGTTCCACCCTACAACTGCAGAATACATATTCTAAGCTGTACATGGGACATTCTACAACACATTAGCTCATAACATGCTTCAGGAAATGAAAAGGAATTGGAATCATCCCATGGATATTGTCAGATCATAGTGCAATGAAATTGGAAATCAATGGCAAAAGAAAACACAAAGCTACATAATCACATGGAAATTAAATAACATCTTCCTGAGCAACCAATGGGTCACAGGAGAAGTTAAACAGTTGTTATAATTAAATGATAATGCCAATAAAACATACCAAAACCTATGGCATGCAATTAAAGCAGTCCTACAGGGGACATTTGTAACAGTGAATTTCCACATCAGAAAAAGAATGAATTCAAACACCTCAATGTTGAACCTCAAGCTTCTTCAAAATGAAGAGCAAGTCAACCCCAAATCTTGTGTGAGGGAGGAAATGACAAAGATCAGAAGGAAATTAGTATATTTGAGACTAAGAAAACAATACAAAGAATCAGTGAATCAAAGAGCTGGTTCTTTGAAAGAATAAATAAAATTGACAAACCCTGAGCTGACTTTATCCAAACAAGGGAAAGACTTAAATCTGTGCAGTTTATGTGTTATCCAGAACACACACTTCGAAGATATCAATATGTAAAGCAGCAAATATTGGTGTTTTTTGTTG
>PVLD010009632.1:15207-75885 GCA_004027595.1 Dinomys branickii
GTGTTTTTTCTGTTGTTGAGAGGATTAATTGTCTGACTAAATTTGCATGTCTGTATATGGGTTCATATATTTACACTTCGAAGATATCAATGGATAAAGCAATAACCACTGTTGAGACCATATCACCTTGTCTATAGATTAGTTGTGATTGTACTATTTTTTATGCTAATTGGTGTCTGTTTGTCAATATGTTTTTGTAATTTTTTTTTAATAAAAAAAAATCTGTGCAGTTAGCGATAAAGAGTTAATTAACAACAAATCCTGCAGAATTCAGGGAGACAATTAATACCTACTTCAAGAACCTGTATTCTAAGAAGATGGAAAACAGAAGAAAAGGACAGATTCCTAGATACATATGAATTACCATAGCTGAATCAAGAAGATTTAAAAATGCTAAATAACCCAATATCAGCCAATGAACTTGAAGATGTCATTGAAAACCTATCAACAAAGGAAAAGCCCTGGGTCCCGACAGACTCACTGCTGAATTCTACAAGAAATTGAGAGAAGATTTGATGCCAATACTCTACAAACTCTTTAATGAAATTGAAAGGGGAACAATTCTTCCTAACTCATTCTTGGAGGCAAATATTACCCTGATACCAAAATCAGAGAAGGATCCAACCAGAAAAGAGAACTACAGTCCAATCTCCCTATGAGCACAGGTACAAAAACCCTAAATAAGATACTGGCAAACACAATGCAGCAAATCATCAAGAAGATTATATACCATGACCAAATAGGATTCATCTTAGGGATTTCAACATATGAAAATTAATAAATGTAGTACAACCAAGGACAAAAACCACATGAACATTTCAATGGATGCAGAAAAAGCATTTGACAAAGCCCAACACCTATTTGTGATTTTAAAACCCTGGTAGAAAATTGGAATAGATGGTCTTTATCACAATCTGTTAAAAACCACCTATGACAAACCAACAGTTAACATCACAGTAAATGGTCAAAAACTGAAAACTTTCATTCTAAAATCATGAACAAGCAATAATGACTACTACCCCAACTCCCATTCAATATAGTTCTGGAAATATTAGCTAGAGCAATTAGACAAGGTAAACAAATAAAAGGAATATGGATAGGAAAGTAAGAAGTTAAATTATCATTATTTGCATATGATATGATGCTCTACATAGAAAATCCCAGAAACTCCACCAAAAGACTTCTAGATTTAATTGCCAAATCTAGTAGTATAACTGAAAACAAAGTCACCCCTCAAAAATAAATACCACTCCTGTACACAAATAACAAATTCACTGAGAGAGAAATTAGGGAAACCATAACTTTTATAACATCATCAAAACATGATACACTTAGGAATCAACTTAACGAAAGAAATAAAAGATCTTTACATGAAAAATTACAGGACTATGAAAAAGGAGATTGTAGCTGGATATGGTGGCTCATGCCTGTAATCCCAGCACTCAGGAGGCTGAGGCAAGAGGGTCGTTGCAAGTTCAAAACCAGCCTGGGCTAAAAAGTGAGCTCCAGATCAGCCTGAACTGTGTAGTGAGACCTTATCTCAAAAGAGACCAAAAAATGAGATTGTAGAGGATCTCAGAAAATGAAAAAATATCCCTTGTTCTTGGGCAGGACAAGCAAAAGCAGCTCTGGGCAACAAAGACACAGCAGGTGGCATCAAAATCCTTGACTTGAAATGATACTACAAAACTACTGTGGCAGAAATAGCATGGTATTGGTCAAAACAAAACAAAACCTGACCCAGTGATCAATGAAATAGATTAGAAGATGCAAATACTATTCCAAACACACTCAGCAATTATCTTTGACAAAGGGGCCAAACACCTTCATTGGAAGATAGATAACCTCTTTAATAAATGGTGCTGGGAAAACTGGCTTTCCACACACCAAAGATTAAACCTAGACCCACATCTCTTACTATGCACTAAACTAAAATTGAAATGGATCAAAGATCTAAATATTAAAACAGAAAAACTAGATCTGTTGAACACAGAATAGGTAGAACTCTAGACATAGGTAGAGGCGGCAAAGACTTTTTGAACAAAACCCCAATCGCACAGGAAATATTACAAATAATCAACAACTGGAATCTCATTATATTAAAAAAGCTTTTGCACCACAAAAGAAACCACCAACAGAGTGAAAAGTCAACTCACAGAGTGGGAAAAAATTGTTGCTAGCTATTCCTTGGAAAAAGGATTACTATCTAGAATACATAAATACCTCAAAAGAAAATCAGACCGCCCCAAATTTAAAGACCCAACCCAAAAATGTGCATATGAAATGAATAGGCACTTCTCAGATGAAGAAGTACAATAGCAAATAAATATATAAAAAAATTTCAACATCCCTGTTTATTTGAGAGATACAAATTAAAACAACACAGATTCCATCACACTCCAGAAATAATGGCTATGACCAAGAAATCAACCAATAATAAATGCTGGCAGGACAGCAGGGGGGAGGGGGAAGGAACTCTTCCCTACTGTTGGTAGATTGGTAGAATCACTGTGGAAATCCATGTGGAGATTCCTCAAAAAATAAAAATAAAGGTTCCATTCAATTCAGCTATTCCCTTTCTTGGTATCTTCCCAAAAGAATTAAAAGCATACCACAATGATAATGTAGACCTACATTTATACAGACACAGTTTGTAACAGCTAAATTTTGGAAGCAGACCTAATGTCCATCAGTGAGTCAATGGGTAAAGCAGATGTGTTTTCTTTTATACAATGGAATACTACTCTACCATAAAAAAGGATAAAATTGAGACTTTTACAGGTAAACAGATGCACCTTTTGACCATACTCTTAAGAAAAATAAATCAGACACACAAAATAGAATTTTATGTTTTAATATTGCATTGTTTCTCTGGTGTGAGAAACCAAAAAGATAAAAATAGGGACCAAAATGTATAACAGATATGGGGAAATGTGAAGCTAATGTTCAAAAGGGAAGGGAAATGAGAGAGGGGGGAGAAGGAAAGGAAGAAAGGGAAGAAAAGAGAATGGAAGGAAAAAATGAAAACAAAGTTTTTGCATATAAGGAGGAAAAGAGGAGCTGAAGGGAGGGAAGGAAATAGGGGAGAAAAGAGAGTCAAAATATGTGATGTGCAGGTACAAACTCCCTATGATGAATGTGAACTTTATGTATATCTAAAATATACTAATAAAGTTAATTTTAAAAGAGAAAAACAAATGCCACATTCTCATCTGTGCAAGCCAAAAAATTTCAACCTGAATGTAAAATATTTACTTGTAGAGATGAGGGGGTAGGTAAAGAGAAGCTGGATGACGGGTACTAAAACAGTTAGGAGTAAGTTCTAGTGCTCAGCATCACAGAGAGGTACTGAATTTCCCGGTAACCTATCTATGGTATACTGTATGAAGATCTAGAATGCAGGAGCTTTCAGGCTCCAAACGTACAGAAATGACAAGGAGCGGCAAACGCTAATGACCCTAATTCAATCAGCTCATGGTATACATGTGTTGAAATGTCACACTGAATATCATTGACATTCATTAACTAATACTTGTTAACGAAAAATATTTAAAGGCTGAGAAACAAACATGGAATTAAAACAGACCACCTAATGGTGCCTTAGTTACCACTTACACTCCTGCAGATGGGGTTGGGGGACATTACCGTGAAAACGCGGCAGCACATCTGTGGCGGCAGCAAAAGGCAATACGTTAGTGACTTAACTCAGGAGTCTGCCAACCAAATCTGAAGTAAACAGTGCCAATAACGATGACTGTGCCTCTCCAGATAGATCTTTGAGTAAAGTAAAAATAGAAGTTTATTTGCTTGAGCATCAAACTCTGAAACCAAGTGAATGCAAGGCCTTCCTTACCAGACACTGCGCTGCTGTTCCCCATTGCACTGTAATACTTCCTCCTTCCTCCTTCCCTCTTTCCTGACCTTGGTGCTTTAAAGTGTAAATCAACATTGAGCTGTAAAGAACTCAAATCCAATTGCACTGAAACTTGTGTATCAAGTAATTGCAAATCCATACATGCAGGACCCCACAAACCTAATAACCTCTCTGAACTACAAGTCCCTGTAAACTGATGATTTTGACAAATACAGCTCTCAGGGAAATTAGAATTCCTCCTAGAGGCATTCCTTGGGATTTTAGACTCATCATCACTCCAATATGGCCATTCCTTTGAGAAAAACAGTATTTGCCTACTATTGAACTCTTGTCAAAACTCAGTACCTGCTCTGTGGAGCTTTGTAACTCAACAATCTGACGTCTTTGTTTTGACATGAGTCCACAAGGCATTGACTGATAATGCAGGCAAAGTCTAACAGGTCTCACCGGCCAAATGGAAATGGCACAGCCGGCCCGACCCTGGCAACATTTCAGCCTTCTGCAAGAATCTAGTTACCAGCCCTTTGGGGGAACCACGAAGCAAATTGCCACCTACAGCAAAGTGGCTGGCTCAGTGGCTGGCTCACCTCACAGAGGTTCTCCTAAATGTCTGAGACTAATGATTCAACTAATCTGAAGGCTGATGCGTGCACTGTGTAGTAGTATCTTTCTGGTCACATTGACAACTCCAGAAGAATGAGTGGCAAGGTCTCATCATTACAGTGGACAGAATGAAAGATCTTAATCCCTTGTAAGGGTCAGGTGTGTAATGTTTTTCCTAACTCTTGGATGAATACCAATGGCCTAACAATTTGATTTGCTCCTTCCTTGGAGGAAAGATCACAATTATAGATAACATTCTTTGATACTGTGCACTACAAAAAAAAAAAACTGCAACTGGCAGTCTGGCAGTCTGGGTGACTTATACAGTTCCCCATGATAAAAGACCATTTTCTGATAAAATTAACTAGAATCAAGCCTGCACCACTCTGCTGGATACCATTGCCACTTAGGCCCATCATTGTGTATAACATGGCAAATACACCCACCATCATGAACTGTGTACAAATGAAGCTTCTCCTAGTACCAGGGATCAAACCTATGACCTTACACGTATTAGGCAAGCATTTTAGCACTGAGCAACATTGCCAATATAGATACAGAAGCTGTCATTGCCTTGTGATTCATGCCAATAACTAGTCCATTTGTCTACTAGTAGTAGAGCCATAATGGATGAGCAGGTATGCCCCACTCACTTCTGGTAAATTGATTACATCCGATCTTTGATCCATCTTAGGTTAGTGATGGAGTCTCATGGTTGCTGGACACTTATTTGGGTTACAGTGTTATTGTTTAGGTGACTAAGTGATACATTGTGGCCCTTATCACCAAATTTAGTCACTTTTAAACTCTCCCAATCATTTATAGTCTGATAGTAAGGCACCTTTTGTCACAAAGACACTCAGCAATGGGTTAACAGTCAAGTATCTGATGAGCACTTAACATTCTTTTACTTCATTGAGAAGTAAAGTGGAAATGAATTCTACAAAATAAAGTCAAAATGATTTTGACTCTGCATCCCTCCCTTCCACCTTCAGACACTAAGAGTAGCCATCCCTCAAAAGAGCTTATCCCCTTTCTCCTACCACTAGGTTAATTGTCAAGAAAAAAGGAATAGATGTATCATACAGGATTTGTTTTGAAACTTTTGAGTTTTTCCTTGACCGTTCTGGATATGATGCTTTTTTCCCTTCCCCTAAAAATACAACCCTAGACCAACCTAGGGTTCAGTATATCCTCTGGGTAGCAGCCTCACTGAAAGGAAACCTAGAGAATTTAATCAAATTAATCCTAATTAAGCCTCCTGGATTCTTTTTCAGACTCATACAGTCTTAGATCAAAAAAGTACAGATTAGACATAGGATGACCTCTTCGTTTAGTACACTGCAGTGTCCCACATAGAATAAGAGAGCAGGATAAAATGGGTCCTTGTAAATTTTATTAACAACAAAACAAAAACCTGTCTTTCTCATTCTTGACCACTGCAAGCAAAAAGTTTAGTTTAAAAAGATGATTGAGGAAAAGGTGAATTTAGTAGCCATGGAAGGGGACACGTACACTTTATGGTGATAGAACCCTAAAGGCAACATTTAGACCCAAGTACTTGCATGGAAGGATCATTAATGACTCTAGTTTTTCAGAGGCAGCCTTAAGGTCTCCTCACCAGCGAGAGCAGAAAGCTGACTTCCTACATAGTGCTCTCCTGTCGAGGTCCAAAACAATTATTGGAGGGGCTGGGGATATAGTTCAGTGGCACAAGCACCTGCCTGGCAAGTGCAAGGTTCTGAGTTCAATCCCCAGTACCACAAAACAATTACTGAAGCAAGTTTATGTGATCTCAACTGGTGAGAAACTTACAACCACAAATACTACCTAACCTGAGGAAAAACAAAGAAAACAGAATATTCACAGACAAGTAAGTGACTGTTTAGCTCTTTGTGAAAAAGCAACTCCACTGGCTTACATACGGGACAAAGCCAAAAATGTGACACTCTATAAAACAAAAAAGGGAAGAATTGTAGAAAGAAAGTGGACTCTTCCTCTGCAGGAATGCAGATACTTCAGAAAAAGACCCCCTTTTATAGAAGCATGAGGAAAGCAGATAGTTTATATCCCCTACTCACCTCCCACTTCCCTATATAGTACAGCTGAGATTGTGTTTAAACAGGTTAAAGAGAATTTGCTTTCTAGAAGCTTGGAAATGATGTAATAAAAGTATATCAACACTGGACCACAATGTTGAAATATATTTCTTATATTAAATAATATTATAAGTTATAAATATAATATTATAAATATAATATTATAGAGGTAAGAATATTCATTTAATTTAAAGCCGGTGAAGACTTCTGTAGATTGCCATATTTCCTATGAAAATTGTTGTTGTTTCAGTTTTCCCTGTCGATCATTTTTTGTGTTGATTATCTGCTTCAGCTGACAAGAGGGACTCCCCAGGTGACAAATGCCTCCCTATGAAAAATGTAGTTTCAGCCTCACTGCTTCTGGGACTCTCCAACTAAGATAGCAGCAAATTAATAATGTCCCAACTTACATGGGGCAAATGTATTATGATGGCTGCTTTACCTTTCCTATGTATGTTTTACTCCATTGTATGTTACAAGAAAAGACTGTTCAAAGACAACACTACACAAACACAGGAAACATTTTAACATTTAAAGATCTCTATCAATATATTGAGTTGGGCATGGTGGCACACACCTGTAATCCCAGCACTCAGGAGGCTGAGGCAGCAGGATTGCTGCAAATTTGAGACCAGCCTGGGTTACAAGTCAGCTCAAGACCAGCCTGAACTACGTGAGAAACTTTGTCTCAAAAATTAAAAAAAAAAAAACTTTAATCAAAATACTAAGGGTTCCCAGATACTCAGTCTTAAGCCCTTTAAAGCCCATCACTAAAGTGAAATTTCACTGATGAGCACATTTCAATTTTTTTTTTTTTTTTTTTTGCGGTACTGGGGATCAAACTCAGGACCCTGCGCTTGCCAGGCAAGCACTTATTCCACTGAGCTATATCCCCAGCTCCTGATGAGCACATTTCAAAGGGTAATCTGAAATCTATTTTATCTGAAATCTATTTTTTCTCATCTTTTAAAAATGATTTCTAAATGAATAATCATATTAATTACATATACACATATATAAAATGAATTGACACTGAGTTTTTCTTGGAAGAGACTTGAGTTAAAACTCCAAAGCATGTATACTATGAAGACAAAGATCTCAGGCTATTGTACATATGCTTTTCCTTATGTTTAACAGAGGTCAGTGACCACAGCATGGGGGACAAAGGTCCACGCTGAAAACTTCTTGAAACACCATCTCAAACCAGTCCCCGAACTAAGCTCTTAATTCTGCATAAAGAGCCTTGAGAATTACCTCAGAAAAAGACATCTCTCTCTCCAAACCACATAATGATAGATACAGAAGGGATTGTAGAATGATCTCTAACCATGAGACCAGTAGAGAATTCTCATCTTCAACAACTCTGAGAAGGGATGACCAGATTATTTTTTGTTATATCCAGGAATTGGGCACTGATTGCCAGTTAGGGCAGATCATTTGCATAGTAAACAGTCAAGATTTTCTGTTTTGAAATCTGAGACAAAGCCATACATTGAGCTATTATCTTAGCTTTCTAGACAGCAAAAGTTTCCATCTCAGAATGAGAAAAACACACTATGAAATTAGGCTGAAAAACTATTCTGGTTTGTTAGAAACTGTTCTGGATTTAGCACGGAAACTCCTGTGTCCCGGGAAACCACGTGAGAACTTGCCATAGTGCAAGAATCCTAGGCTTTCTAGTCACACAAGACCTGAGTTGGAGCACCAACTTCACCACTTGACCTGTTGCACAGATTTAAGACAACCAATTTTTCAATCTAAGCCTCAGTCTCCTTATCCATAAAATGAAGATACTAATGTCTCGCAGAACTGACATAAGGACTAACTAAGCAATACATAAGAAGAGTTTAACAGAGAGCCTTTCACACTGGGAGTTTATACAAATGCTCGCACATACAACTATAATGGGCATACTGTAATCTACACTGACCAACATTTGCCTTCTCTGCATTTTCCAATCATAATCTTTGTTTCATTCTTGGGAACACTAAGTCCTAAATATCTGAAGCAGGCATGATCTACACTACCCACTTTCCATTCCCAGTGCTCACCATTCCACCCTTTTTTTCCAGACTAAACATCCCTGGTGCCTTGAATCACTGCTCAAATGGCATGATTTCCAGAACTTTGACCCTCTTGCTAACCTTATCCTAGTTCTATCTCTCTGAAAATCCAGGCCAAGAACTGAGCAAAACTCCCTTGATGTTGTCTAACCAGTGCGAGACAGTTGGATGATTATGTTGTTTCTTCTGGATACTCTGTTTCCATCACACGACATCGGATCATATGAGCTTTTTGGCAGATGTAACTCAGTTGGCTTGTGTTATGCTGACAGTCAGCTAACACTTCTGAGCTTTTCTTTTTCTCTTATAAGCTATTAAGCAAGGTCTCCCTTCTCCTGGCTTCAGCTGATTCTTTAAACACATCAGTAAGTCTAAATTTATCCCTATCAATTTTATCATGCTGATGTCAGCCTATCTTTCTAGGTTGTTGATTTGTTTATAGCTCGTTACCCTGTCAGCCAAAAGACTTTTTCTCTCAATTTTTGTATCATCTTCAAATTTGATAAAAATACCTTGAACTGTTGATTTTAAATGCTAAACAGTTTAGTTGAAGAATAGAACCACTCAAAAGTCCCACCAAGGTTAAGTCTGGTTAATACTAATAACTGCTATCATTTGTGCAGTGATTGCTCTGAACCAGATACTGGGTTAGATAAATCATGAACATTTAGCAGCACACAACTCTTCGGGATGAATCTCAGATCCTGGAATATCAATTGTCCTACTAGAGCTGCATTTTGGAGCAAAATCTGTCTCACCTCAAAGTCAAAACACCTTCTACAGAGACACTGTGCCTTTAGAAAGGGAGCTATTGAGTCCATGACAAAGTCTTTAAGCCAAAGTCCTATTTGAAATCCCCAAGTTAGGTTAAACCCCCATCACACCCATCCTGCCAGCCTCCCACTTCTCTGTGGTCCCCATCACAATGACCCACCACAGCTCAGGGTGTAACTGGTTCCCCTATCCTACCTTCTATTTTTCAGGGCTTCACCCCATCCTGCTCTATCATTACCCCCCCCCCTTTTTTTGTACCAGAAATCAAACTCAAGATCGTGCACTTACCAAACAGGAGCTTGTGCCGCTGAGCTATAAACCTGGCCCTCATCATCACCCTTGTGGCCATCTTCCCACTATATTCTGTAGTATTCTGGCTTAGTTTTCAAGAAACTCTCTTTCTTCATTACTCTTTTTTCTATAACACTTCCTCTTTGCAGCCTTTCTATGAAATGAAAACCACTTCTCTCATGAACATCTGTCTTGGAGGTCCATTCATTCGAACGGTCATTGATTTAACAAATAATTACTGACTACATACCTTGTGTGGGGCTCTGTGCCGGGAATGGAAGAGGTCAACAAAAAAGGAAAACGAGCGAGCAAACATGGTTCTTACCCTCGGAGAGCTTATACTCTAGGGGAGGAATAGATCAAACAACTGCACAAGTAAATATGAAATTATGAATCTGGCAAATGCTACAAAGAAGAAGCATATTTTATGAAATTATACAGTACAAGCACCTATTCTAGTCTGGACAACTTTTAGAAAGGATCCTGCTTTAAGCAAACCTTCATGACATTTTTTAAGCACCTACTAAGTCTCAGATACTAGTAACATCTATTATAAATGATGCAATATACAGATATACAATCTTAAATAACAGACATAGAATGAAACTCCCATGTAGTGTACAGTGTTTTATGTGATATGTATGTAAATTATAAACATAAGGATATTTGCAAAATGGCAAGAAATCAGGGAAAACTTCCTGGAAAGATTGTCAAATGCCTCATTTTGATATGTAATTAAGAATTGTTGACCTGGAGAAAGGGGACATCCCTCTCAAAGGAAAGAGTACATGAGGAGCTTTGAGGAGGTTGTATCTCACAGTTTTGGAAGGCTGTGAGAAATTCACTATGGCTAAAGCAGAGTTCGTATAGGAGAAGGGATATTTTAACCCATCTATACATCAAATTAACTAGTGTTAAAAGTGAAAAAATCTCCAAGGATAAATGGTGGCTCACAAAAGCAATAGTTAGCTAACAATGAATGGCAATTACAATTTATTTGTGCTGGATAAGGCTAATAAATATATCCTGTGACTATTTGTGAGAGATAGATGGTGTGTGTGAGTGTGAGTGCATATACATGTAGCACAGGAAGACCAAAACAAACTGTACCCCAAAATTGTTTTACAAAGAACCCAGAACAGTTTAACCAGAAATTTGTTTGTAGTCCAGATCATGATATTATAAAATAGCCAAAAATGTAACTATGATGCTGCATAAACACAGGGAAAGCAAAGAACAACAATCCTGTTAGTGATCATGTATGCTGGCATACATCTCATTAATTAGAACAATTTAAAATAGGTTTAAGTGTCCAAATGATGAAAGGAGGCTTTTAAGAATTGGAACACAGTGCTGCAATTTGTCTGTCCTGGCAGTGGTGCCTATAGACAGTCATTAATCAGAATGGAATTATTGGTTCCTTATGCAATTCAGCTTCAAGTGCTTTTTCTTCTTCCTCTTGAACTTACCTAGAAATCTTTACCATGGAAAGTCATGCTAGGGGGCTGGGGATATAGCTCAGTGGAATAAGCACTTGCCTAGCAAGCGCAGGGTCCTGAGTTTGATCCCCAGTACCGCAAAAAAAAAAAAAAAAAAAAGACCAGCCTGGGCTACAAGGTGAGCTCAAGGCCAGCCTAAACTGCTTAGCAAGACCCTGTCTCAAAAATAAAGTCATGCTAGATCCTTTCCTAACAGGAAAATTCAAGCCATTCTTCAAGTCTATCTCCTGGATCCCACTTCTCTTTATTCAGCCAGAACGTACCAACCAAAATTGAGTTCCTCTTCTAATATGCATGTTTCTGTCAATGTGAAGAATCATGGCAATTAATTTTAAAGGGGGAGTGATGAAATGTATGAGGTTATTTAAACAAAACCACATCTCTAGCCCTCAATTAAATAAGCCAGATGATCTAACTTCTAAACTTTGAGCATTTTATTCTTTTATGCTAAGGTTTTTGTTTTTTAAATAAAAGACCACTTGAGGTTTGGGGAAGTAGCCTATGTCTCAAATAAAATTTTAGCTATGTTTTTAAAACTAGTATATACCAGCAGGTGTTTTCTTACTTTTGACTTAAATGCTGTCATTCACTTACTACTTCTTTTTTAAACTAAGAAACCATATTGTAAAAAATAAAGGTATGGAAATACTATCAATTTCTCCCATTACACCAGGTTCACTGGACAGGGTTTACTGTGCTGGTTAGACCTATAGCTCATTATTATAATGGTACAAATAAAATTTATGATATAATAAGTGAACCAAAGAAAACAAATTTTATTTCATCTTTTTTTTGGGGGGGGCAGTACTGGGGATCAAACTCAGGACCCTGCGCTTGTTAGGCAGGCGCTTACTCCACTGAGCTATATCCCCAGCCCCAAGAAAACAAATTTTAAAATCAGTAAGTACAAGATCCTATACATGTGTTCCAACACTAGCCATACAAGTTTAATACAATATGTGAGAGACTTAGGAATTTAATTAACAAATCCAATAGGTGTGAATAGTTTAATATGACACCAAAAGAAATCCAGTGGCGTTTCATGGTTTTCTACAAAATATATCCTATCAGGAATGGTAAGGTGGATAACTCAGTACCAACTTTAGCTCTGGGTGCTTTAATTATAGGGTACGCTTATTATGGTATGTTTGGGATGTGTTTGGTAAAAGAACTTGAGTCTAAGTCCCAAGATAACTGCTTCCAAGAATTAGATTACTCACTCTGAAGATAAAATTGGTGTGGCCTTTAATCATACGTATCAGTTTGAATGGATTAAGAAGCACCTACCTTATCAGTAAAGTACAGTTCTGGGCATGTCTTTGGATGATTGACATGCAGGCCAGCAAACTGAGAGGAGAAGATTCACCTTTTGTTGGTTGCACCAATGAATAGATTTATATCTTAGACAGAACAAAAAGGGAAAGAAGGACGTGTTCTCACTTTGAAGACCTCTAATCTTCCTGAGCAAGTCCATCTTTTGCTGCCGTCACCTTGGGACATGGGCCCCTAGGTCTCCAGTTTCTTCAGCCTTCCAGTGCAGGCCTGTAGCAGGGAGCTTCCGGGGAGCTTCCGGGGAGCTTCCGGGGAGCTTCCGGGCCTTCAGCCCTGGACTGCTGCTGCATCCCTGATCCCTCTTGTGCTACTGCTTCTATCTTCTCGGTTAGGCAGCTACTACCGCTTCCAGCTCTCCAACATGCAGATGGCCACTTCGCCCTCTCCTGCCTCTGATCTGATAAGCTTACCTAATAAATCTCCTTGTATAATTGCACATATATTTTCTCTTGGTTCTGTTCCTCTAGGGAACCCTAACTAACACACTTGGTAAACAAAAGGTAGCTACATCCAAATAGCTAAAAAACATTTCAATTCACTGTGCATAAATTTATAGGGGGAGAGCTAGGGTTCAGAAAAGCTTATTTCAGCTCAAGGAGAAATAATTTCTTTGTTTTCAGACAAATCTAAGGCAAACATGAAATGGGTTCATTTGAGTTCCCTTTTTTTCCTGAGTGATATTGAAGCCCAGGCTGGACACCCCCTACCAAGGAAAAAGCAAGCAAACACTGCAGTGATGATTCAAGCATTATGTGGATTACCAGATTGGACAGCCTATGATCCAGTCTTTTCGGGCAAACTCTGCTATCACATAGGGGCCTCTACAAAGATAGCTCACCTGGGCCCCCACAAAGCATAAGATCTCTTACACCTTTCAAAAATTATACACCCGAATGTGGTAAAGTTAACAGGATGCTAATATTTTAGTTGTTCTATATGGGCTCTTAGAAGCAATATATTTTAGCAGTGTGCACTGTCTGAGGGAAAAGGACCATTGTTTTATTGTGAGGCCCTTCCTCCAACTCTGTGAGATCATCTTTGTATTTCCAAGAACATTGCCCAGACCTTGTGGGAATGGTAGCGTGAAGTAATGCATACTTGGGCCTTTCAGAAAAATGATGTGCTGAGAACAAACCCAACTTGAGAGTCCTAAACAAAAATCTAAGGGCTTTTTAGTCAGAGCAAAGAATATAAAGACCTGTAAAGACAGAAATCTCAGGGATTAAATTGAATTGGGAATTCATTTACCTAAAAGTGTTCAGATCATGGATCTCTAATGCTTTCCATCTTGATGCATTCAAGAAAAGAAACACACTATAACGCCATACTTCATTTTATATCATATCTTCTAATATGGGGTAGGACAGGGACAGTATTAAAAAATCTAGAGTCTCTATGTCTTCAGATTTTGTTTGAGGATTTTTTTCTAATTTTGTGAAATCTCTGTGTATGTGTCTTCATCCCTCCCTCCCTCCATTCCTGTCCCTGATAATATCTGATACCAGAACCACTCAGAGCCGCAGAATTAATTGCCAGGAGGATGAAAAAAACATCCCCCTCAAATCACAAGGGGCAGGGCCAAGGATATCTCTCAGTGGCATAGCGCCTGCCTGGCAAGCATGAGGTCATGAGTTCGATTCCCAGTACCCCCAAAAAGATATCACAAGGGGAACAAATAAAAGAGAAGGAAAAGCATAAACCCACAGTACTCTAAAAACCCATGATCTCTATTACCAGTGGGCAGGAAGGGATATGACTTATTTAGATCAAGGAAGAACTTTCTTATAGTCAGCTATGCCCAAGAATAACACGATTTGCCCTGGAGAGCTCAACCTGTATGAATCTTTCACCAAAAGCAAGAGGCCAAAATCAACAGCAAAGAAACCTAGCACCTACCTAACACCTCCAGGTCTCTAGCTCCCTGGAGACATGCTTAAGCCCCAGAGCCACTGGGAGATCTCAGCTAAATGACTTTGCCAAGATACTATTATCAGAGTCAGTTACTTTTGCTATTCAATTCTAATGACATAAAACATACACAGGCAGGGCTTCTTCGGCTGAATGGGTGGTCATAGGTTTAGACAGGGAAAGAGAAAGAAGCTTGCTATTATTTGCTTTGACTCTTTACTATTCTGGGTAAAATTTATCTTAAAGAAAAGTTTCCTCTGATATGCTGGTGTTTCAAAGCCCATCAGTGTACCTCGTTCCTCCTCCCATAAGATAATCTCCATGATGCTACAAGAGGGCAATCAAAAAAGACAGAAATACTACCTGTACTTTTGTACAATGCAATCATTTTCCCAGTGCTCTTTTGATCATGTTCCATGGGCTCATTTATCTCTTCCCTTTAGGTAAATATGAAGTAGGTATATTGATTTTTTTTCCTAGTCCCTCTCAGATAACAAGAATATAAAGATTCTACACAAAACAATATTGCTTAGGTTTTATCCAAAAAGCCAACTGACATCATTGTAGTTAGGGTTTGCAAGGGAAACAATACAGACATATAATTTATAAGAATATTTTATAGTAGTCACCCAAAAGTCATATATGGAGAGAGTACAGGAAATCTGTCCACACACTAAAGACCAAACAATCTGCCCGAGGGCCTGGGACCCATGGTAATGTCCTGCCTGGACCCAGGTGAAGATCTAGAGCCCATAATAATGATCTCCACAAGTCGGACCAGAGGCCTAGAGCCCATGACAATGTCTTATGCAGGTCTGTTTTATGGATTGCCCTGGAAATGCACAAAGGTCAGGGGTGGAAGCTAGAAAGTCTGTGCCAGTGGGATGAAGGATCTGTGTCAGCAGGCTGAGGGATCTGCACTGGAGTCAGGAGGCAATGCTCAAAGTAAGGACCAGAGCTCCTCCAAAAAGTACCACAGCCATCCTCAGCGACAGTGAGGTCCCGAGCCCCTTCAACGAGAACAGCTTGGTTCATAAGGAAAGCCAGCATGACAAGCTGCTCCAGGAGACTGAACAGTGCACCATTTTCTCCTCTAGAGCCAGGAAGCGATGCTCAAAGTAAGGACCAGAGCTCCCCAAAGTGAACCACAGCCGTTCTTAGCAACAAGGTCCTGAGCTCCTCCGAGGATGAGAACAGCTGAGTTCATCAGGAAAACCAGTGCGACAAGCTCCTCCTGGAGAACCAACAGCTTTTGGGAGAACCAACAGCCCCCTCACAGCTTCTCTTCTTTTTCTCCAACCCATGAAGCCTGCCTCACTAGGTCTTTGCCATGATTAGTTATGTGACTATCTGCTAGCAACCCAGCAAAATTAAAGATGACAATCCTCAGGTAGGCCCTCCCTACCCAGCACCATGCTGTTTCGGTTCAGCTGGGTGTTACAAGTTGACCACCACTTGTCAGTCCATCACAGACATTACTCATTTAAATATCTAGTTTCAGTCAGAAATTCAAAACCTCCAACCTCCTTTGGAATGAGTATGCTTTCTCCTCTGCAGCATGGGCTGTTTCAGGCTGGAGGCCTACAGGGCAAAACAGAGACATGGTCACCTTTTCTGGGTGCTTTTCTTTCTTCTCATTCTCCCCATCAGCTCACTGATTGTGGTTTCTGCCCTCCTTGGAGCTGGGGGTAAGGACATGCTGTTTGGTAAAGAGAAGAGCAGGTTGTATGTGTCAGGAACTAGAGTTGCATCCTGTTGATGCTCTCTAATTCTGGAGTGTGTACAAGATAGTCTCTCTTTTCCAAGGGGCATTTTTGATACTCCCCTGGGGACCTCTGTCCTCCATCAGAACAGCTAGTAGGTTGTAGTTCCACTGGACAGATCGATCTCTCTCCTCTGGCTAGGTACTCAGAGTCTCCTCACCCCTCCCCATCTGATTCTACACTCCCATGCTCCTTTCTGTGAGCTCATCTTGCCTGTATCAGAAACTCTTTTATATGGGCTTCATAGCCAGCTCCTCTGGCCTGATCCACAGAACACACACACACATGTAGTTCTCAGTGTCTCCATGTCCTCATCTGTAAAAAGAGGGTCTTAATAGCAACTGTCTTCTGCAGTTGTTGTAAAGCTCAAATAGAACAATAACTGGTACAAAATAAACATTGAAACTACAACAATAATATTAATTTCCCAAGGATCACATCATTAGTAAGGACTAAAACCAGATCTGTCCTCCTTCATACCCAGGTAGTTCTCAGGAAAATGGTATATGGAACGAAGGAACTGCTTGGCCCTCCTCAAGTCATCTACTCTGCTTACTCAGGACACTGGGCGTGGGCAAGACACTGACAACAAGCTGACTGCTAGACACCTCAGGATCAACTCTCTAATAGAACCCTGGAACCAGAGGTCGAGAACAGAAAACCTGAAGGATCCCCCCAACCCCCTCACTCCAGAGGACCACACTAGATTGCTCGTCAGACTTGTCACCGTGCTGGTCATTGTTCAAAACTAATGCCTAGAGATGGGGCTCTCTGACACTTGAAATAGAAAAGAGGATACCTTTCTTCCCATTCAAACCAATATTATGCCTTTAAATCTTCTTTTTTAAGAACCTTGAATAAAAGCATGCTTTCTTAACAAGCAACCTCCAACCCATGAAGCCTGCCTCACTAGGTATTTGCCATGGTTAGTTATGTGACTATCTACTAGCAGCCCAGCAAAATTAAAGATGACTTCTGCCCTACTGACCAAATCTTAAAACTCACACTTTTCCCACTCTGTATTCTTTCAAAGTATGCCTCAGAACATTCCGGACCTAATGCTGTTGAACTAAATTATAGAGTCAGTCTTATATAAAATATTAATTAACTATTTTCTTCCAGTACTCCAGAAACACATTTTCTATTCTTAAAGGTCAGTAGTCCTGTTGCTTACCTCATGTATTTCCACCCCATGTGGAGATTCAGCTTCGTTAACTCTCTTTCAGAATTCTATTGTATATAAAGAACATCCTTCTGTGCAAAGAGCCAAGTCACTTCATCAAGTCATCTCAGAACATTTATGCAGCATTTCTGTAGGCTCCGTGCTCATTTCAAAGGAAAGGTATATCTTTAAAATGACAAAATCTAGTACTTTTACCAAGTAGTTTACCTAAGCATCACTAATAATGTAATCTGATGTTATGCTCTTCCTTTGATGTGATGCAGAATACAAAGCATAACTTATTACTTATTCTTGCCAAACACATTTAACCTGACCCTCATCAAATCTTTAAACCCAATTTCCACTTTACAGGAAATACAAATATAAAGAGATGAGGCTAAAACAAACAAGCAAAAATGAGAATACATGAAGACAAGTCTAGAATGTACAATGTCCTATAAAACCATTGGTGTGCAAAGAGCCAATTTCAGAGAGTGGGAAAAGTGGCTAGACATCTAAAATTAGAGACTAAAATTTCATGCAATGCCTGAAACTTTATGAGGTCTTCATCTGAAAAAGAGTAAAAGACATCATGAGAGAAAACTGAGCAAATTTCAGTGTGGAGTAGATATTAGGTGATATTAGGAAATTGTCATTTTCCTGCAGCATGATGGAATTAGAATTACATGGCTGAATATACCTATATTTAGTATACATTATCAAGTATTTATATCATGCATGTATCATATACATATACAAAGTGTGATCAAACTATGTGGTGAATGTTTAAAATTTTTTAAGTTACTACAGTAAAAGACACTGCCATTAATCCCTCTCCAAATACTCTCCCTCATTTCAAACACACTTACCTATCATTACTGCCACGTTCTGAAGCCGTCCTGGAGGTCCTCCTCAGGGTCCACGGGTGCATTGTCGTAACTGCCTCCACCCCCTGAATCAGTTCAGTGTTCACCTCTCACTATCACTTTGATGGGAAGAGCTGGAAGCTGCATGGTGCCAGATGGTGAAGAGAGGCACCCACTAATGTCCTGGTAAACCAGCCTTTCCATGGGATGGCACTGGGCAGCATTCTCTGATCACACCTCAGAAAAACACCAGAGAGGATTTCCAGAACTGCTTTGCCAAGTGGGAAAAACAAAAGGATAAAGGTGTCCCAAGCAAGATAGAGTATTTTGAGAGTCATTAATGGCAATGTGTCTTCTATTATAAGGCATTTTTAAATGTTCACTGTGTGTTTTGATCACAGCACATACTCCACATCTGTTAACAATTACATATACCCAGGTGTTCATTATAGCATTGAAAGTTTTGTTATGTTTAAAAATTCCTAAAATGTGTTTTTTTGCAGATGATAGGTATTTCAATAAAAAAAATCCCAAAGCATTTACAAAACAGAACAAACTTCCTAAAACTAAGTTCGGCCAGTTGCATGTTGCTAAATCAACATGCAAAATCCATTGAATTTCATCATACAAGCATGGACATAAGGCAACCACAATTAAAAACATAGTGTTATTTATAATTGCTGACAAAAAAATGAAATACTTATGTGTAAATGTAACAAATATACAGAATACACGTACTTTAATTACAAAACGTAATGAAAGAAATCAAAGAAGACCAAAACCATGACTTGCCATGTTCACAGATTAAAACATAAAAAAGTCAGTTCCCCCCAAGTTAGTGAACAAGCTTAATACAACTCCTCTCAAAACACTGGCAAGGTGTTTTCAGTAGAAATATACAAAGCTTATCCTAAAATTTGCATAGAGAGGCAAAAAATCTATAGCAGCCAAAACAATTTGGAAAAAAAAATAAAATGCAGAGTAATTAATCTTTCCAATGTTAAGAATTATTACACAACTACAGTAATTAAGACAGTTTGATACCAACAGAAGGATAAACCCATTCACCAATGAGACAGAACAGAGAACTCAGACACCTGCTTGCACTAATTTTACTAGCCAGAGAGGTTAAAAACACTGTCCAAAAGCACGGTTAGCAGAGATGATCCAGCCTAGCCCCCCGCCCCCTCAACTGCCAGGGATCATACCACTGAAACTGCCCAAGAGTGAGAAATGGTTCAGCAATGAGTATCAATTTATGACACCTAATCAGTTACCTTCTCAGCTTCCTCATGAATCCAGCCGAAAGCAGGGGGCTGGCAGCAAGCTGACAGATTTGACACTCTGGGTTAAAGTCCCCAGGGCCATCCTGGAGATGTGGGATAGGATTCAGACACTCTGGAAGTTACCACTCACACTTTTTCAAGTTAATTTGCAACCAGTTCTATGTGAATGTTTTCACTACATATCAAGGATCAGGGAACTGATAAGGAAGAAAAAATTTTCTGATAATGTATCCAATCTAGCCAATTAATTTAATTTTTTGCCTTGCTTTGAAATAAAAGAAGTATTCATACTTCAGATCAATCTGTGGCTATGGGAGTTATAGAGACACGGTATTTGTCTGCTCTGCCATCTGCAAACAGTTCTGATGCGGGGGGGTTTCCTTTGTACTGAATAGGAACTAAAAGCATGGAGTTTAACCCACACTGTTGGGGTTCAAATCTTCATTATCTCAGCAACTGCATACTTGCTTCTCTGTGCCTTGATTTCCTCATTTATAAAATAAGAATTTCACAGGATTATTATACAGATTAAATGAATTAACATTTATAAAGCACTTAAAATAGTATCTGGCACATAGTAAGGTCTATAAAAGTTTAGTTCCTACACATTTTGTCCCAAATGGTCTTTTCTTTATGTGTCTCCTTATCTCTTTATGGGCTCCTCGTTTCTACTCTCAAGTTTAACTTGGAAAGGATGAAATTTTTCTTTATTACATCAAGACAAAATGTTATTCTTGGATCTCTCTTTGGATAGAGGCCTCATGAATGCATTAAACCTTGCACAATAGTAAGTTTCAGAAATGTTGAGCTGGCAATTGTAATAACTGGGTTCAGAAATGGCATACATAAAAACAGTACTGGGATATGAACCGCATTTACCTGCCAGGGAACTCACAAGAGCTACAAAACCCAGGCCACACTTGTGTCCCAAGTAGCTAAGATATTTTCTTCTCATTAACCCAAGAGGAGCCCGGTGTTTTCTCCCATTTACTAAGGTGCCTTACTAAGAATGCACTTTCACAGCTGGCACCAGGATTTTTACACCTGCAAGTAAAATTTTAGCCCCATGGTCTAAAAACTATAACTTGCACTACATTGTACAATGTCAATTCATTGTACAATGTTTAAAATAAGTCAACAATTATCAATAATTTTTCATGAAGCACATAATAATGGCAGCAGGTATCACTTGCACATTTTATTCCTTATCAAAATATTTCATAAATATTAGCTTATTTTTGTTACTTATGGAAACCTAGTAGAATAAGTATTAGCCTTATTTGATAAACAAGAAGTTGGAGCCCAAAGGTCAACCTTCCCACAGTCACATAGCTAATCAGAGGACCTGTCTTTCCATGCTCATTACCTGGCTTCAAATATTGTGTCTTTTTACCTGACTTGGTGCTAAGCACTATAAAGAAGGCAAAGAAGAAGGAAGAAGGTGGCAGGAAAATGTAGGGGCAGTGGGGGAAGGAAGAGGAAAGAAGAATCCCTACTGCTGAGAAATTTACAGTCTTATTGGGAAAAAAATGAAAAGAAACAATGACGTTAAACAAAAATGCAGAATTTTAGTATGTGAGACTTTATAAATGTATTTACATGTGGAGATATTAAAACCTTGGAGGACTTTGAATAGTCACCACAGTGGAGAACGGCATTGCAGGGGGTATTGTCTCTTCAGTTTCCCGAGAGAGTCCGACGCCCTTTTCTTTCTACTACATGAAAACCTGGGAAACCTGCCACTCCATATATATATTGAGATCAGATATTGTTAAGTATGTATGTACCTTTATCCTTTATTGCTGTTAGTCATCACTTCGTTCCACTTAGGGGGAAAATGTAATGTTTAATTCACGAAATTGTGACTCAGACTGGGCTCCTACAGCCATGGAGCTTACCACTTACAGCTTAGCGAGAAGACAGATAAGTACGTGTCAATAAGTAATTACGTGTTGTGATCTGTGCTGCAAAGCATTGATAGCATGCTTTGTCAGAGGATCACAGTGGGGAATCTTAACCTAGAAACCTAGCATTCCTTTGTCCTCTGACCTTTCTACGGCTGGTTTCTGCCCATCTTATAGATGACAACTTAAATGTCACCTCCTGCAAAGGGCCTATCTGAATTATAACCCTTGCTTTTATTATGATCTCCTACTTATTCCTGATGATATGAGGAAAGGGACAGCAGGCACAGAGGTCATTCTGCGGATTAAAACGAGAGAAGGAAGATACGGGTGACGGGGGCCTGGGGCAGAGCAGTACGAGAGGAAAGCGGAGCGGCCGGCACAGTCCTCACCCCCGCGTGGGCTTTGGGGGCCGCAGTTAGAGCTCTGGGCTTTATACTGTAGTTGAAAAGTGAGCCAGGGAATGAAAGGACTCAATTTATATTTTTAACCATTATTCTGATTTCTATACAGAAATACTTTCTGATGAAATGTCTTCTATGTTCACCAACCACTGACAATACCTACCACTTCTCTTATGCTGACAACTTTTAAAATCTAAAGGAAATAGATTATGTTCTAATGAAATACAAATTCCAAAACTTGATTGAATGATAAGCAAAACACTCAAGCAACCCTAAACCTCGATAGAATTTGAAGATATATATTCTAAAGCTCTGTTGGGAAAAATGGCACCATATCGAGGAGGTTTGCAGATGAGTTGTCTCTGCCTTTATAGAGCAGACCGCTCCCCAGTGCGCTTTACAGGCCTGTTGTAATACAGACGCCAAAACCTGACAAGTACTACAGCCCAGTGAAGAAAATGCAAACACTAAAAATGAATAAAATTAAAATCCAAAACCAGGGATGAGAAAGTCAAATCTAGCAGTGTGTTGGATATAGCTCTTCTAGGACTCAGTAAGGTTTATTTCAGAAAACAGGATTTCCCAATTCTAAAAATGTACTAGTCTAATTTATTAACTTAAAAAATAAAGAATAAAATATTTGATTATACTAACTACATGCAAAGATATCTGAGATATTAAAACAAATATCCTTGATATATCATTAGTGAATATTGTTTCTCCTAATGCCTATCTTTTTACACCATATCGCGTTTTTTTCTGCCACTTTTATCTATTGCCTCTAACCTTACTCTGCCCTGGATCCAAAAAATTTCCATGTAGTGTAGAAAAGTATGTATTTAGAAGCAGTTTATATGTATTTCAGGAGGCAAGTCTACAGAAATCTTTCATGAGAAGTTTTTTGTGCCCAAGTAAGTTTTATGTATTTCATTTCCTCCTAGAGATTTGCAATGAACACTTGTGAAAGGCTCAGAGAAGTCCTCCAGGGTTTCCCAAGTTAACCGAACACAGAACACTGTTGTTCTCATAATGCTTATTAATTCCCCCATGAATACATGTTGATAAACTTGGCTTAGGCCATGTCAACTCAGCGTCAATCTCAGCATTGGTAGTGTTTGTCGTTTGGGGCATTGTGTGAAGTGCTGCTGAAGACATCACATTGTAAGATACAATCTATTCCCACAGGGGACTATAATGAAGTTGAGTCAGAATATATAAATAAAGAGATAAAAATAATTTATGGCAGCATGGCATAAGTACCAAGTGAGTAGTCCAGACACAAAGTCCAGCAAGGGCACATAGAAGGCAGAACTGTTGTAAGCTAAGTGTTTAGAGAAACCTCTAGGAGAATATAAAACATGATTTAATCCTCAGGAGAAAACAGGCACACAGACACACATACACACTCGTGCATGCAAAGAGAGAAGAGAGAAGGGCAAAAATGTTGGTGGCCTGTTTGGTAGAAATAAGACTGATTTAGAGTTGTTCAAGAAATAAGTAAGATCAGAGTGTAAAGTGCTCTGCTTTAACTTCTCTAATGAAGGATCTGGGTCTTTATTTTATTTGCTATAGAGAGTTATCGAGGTCTTTCAGCAAGGAAGCAGCATCTCGGAGAGCAGTGTACCTTGGTTCATGAACTTGATTCTTTCCACAATTCGGATCTCAAGCTGAGTTGGATAGGAACCGAATCAAATTCAGTGACAGGTCCAATGTTGGCCTTATGGGGAAATTTGATTCAGTTCTCTTCTAGTTCAGTTTGCAACTAGAATCATGGAGAGAACTGAGTCCCTGAATCAAGGTACCACTGTATTTATAGAATGATGTGCTCCTTTCAGCAGTTGGCACAGAAATTTTCAAACAGGCTTTCAGTTTGACCCCTGCCTTACTTAGTGGCATACAGGGACTTTATTTTGAGGTGTGAGAGGGACTAGAGAACTAGAGAGGGTGACTAGGAAAAGCATGAAGGGAAGGAGAGAAATGCAATCCAATCAAATCCCTTACCAGTGTGGGCTACTGAGGCTTGATTCCCCTTGGGTCCTCTAAGAGAACCTTGAAGAACACATCCCAGAATTTTTCACCCAAGATATTAAAGACAGGAATTGTTATCTACCAGTTCCCATCCCCTGTCTCTATAGGTTGCCCTCATATCTATACATTTGGACATGATTGAAAATGCCTACATGGCATTCGCCTACTGAAGGCAGAGAAGCCCCAGGGCAGAAAGTAAAAAATACACAATGCAGATAAGGTACAGGGTTATGAAGTCACACCTCCACGTATTGGTGGCCACAGCAATGGCTGGAATAAAAGGGGGTGGTCCTTCAAGATGATGGCTCCATAAGATGAATCTCCGAAGGACCCAGTACCACGTGTCCATGTTCCTACTTGACTGCTTTTCCACCAGCCCTCTGCACACATGGCCCTTGCATATGTGGTTACCTCCAGGCTCAGCACTGTTCTTTTTCCTGCTTCCATTTCCACCATCATTCCAAAACAAAACCCCAAATAGCCAAGTCATGACAAATGTTTTTGCTCTAATTTATTCATATAAAGAAAAAAACTATATTAATTTAATAATATAAATTTCACTGTGAAATGTCCAGGAGTTCCCAGACAAGACATATATCTATATATATATAGATCCACAAAGATAGATATAGATAGATGTATGTATAGTCAAAAGCTAACTACAGAGGTTTATACTTCTAGAACAGCTCTATATCTCCAGTTAGAACAAAGGAAAGCACCAAAGCCATTGGCCTGCTCATCACTCTAGTTACCAGGTCTGCTGTGGTAGAAGCCAGACTTGGCAATATGATTCTTCAAAATTTCCACACACCAGCAATACTTCTCATCTATTCATTCAACAAATTTTTGTTGAGGATCTACTATGATCCAGGTACCGTTCTAAGCTCTGGGGAAAAGCTTTGGGCAAAACAGGTCAAGTCTCTGCCCTTGTGAAACCTATAATCTAGTGGCAGGGTGTATATACAAATAGATATATACTGTGTTAAATGATGACAGAAGCCACGGGAAAAAAGCAAAACAGTATAAGAAATAAGGTACCTCTGGGGAGATGTGGAAGGGGTGGGTACTGCTATTTTATACATAAAACTTGACATTTGGACAGAAGCATGAAAGAAAGGAGGGAATGAGCCATATGAATATACAGGACAGAAACATACCAGAGAAAGGATAAAACAAGGGCCAGGTTATGCCTGACTTACCCAGCTAGGGAGCCAGCAGGGCTCCAGAGCGGATATGAAAGAAGAGAAAACCAGAGAGGAAGTAGTCTGGTGTCCGACCCGCGGGTAGTCATCGGAGGCTCCAGAGGGGCAGTGGGGATGAGAAAGGACAAGAGACACAAGAAATGGAGACAAGACAGGATTCTGATCAAGTCTCGTTTACTGAGCAGAAAGCTCGGGTTTATATACAATGCGGGAGAGGGGATTGACGTCAGCGGGTAACTAGGCAACGGAGGGAGGTCCAGATATCACGAGAGGGAGGTCCAGGCATCAGGCGATAGCATCATATGATTTACGGGAAACAGAAACTTAGCTCAAAGAAAATAGAAACTTAACTCAGGATAGAAACTGAAACTAAACTCAAGAAGACTTTCAAGATGGCTGATATATTTTAAGATGGATGCCGACCGCAAGTCTATCGGCGGTACAAAATGGTTGCAGGCCGCAGGTCTCTCAGCGGTCTCCCACAGTCTGGGTCGGATGCCATTGTATGTTGGAGCCCATTACAGGACTTGGGCTCTTACTCTGAAATAGGTACCATGAAAGGATTCTGAGCAAAGGAAGCATATGATGGACCCACAGCTTTAAAGAGTCATTCTCATAGCTCTGGAGAAGAGACACAGTAGCACCACGGTAGAAGTGAGGAGGCCAGTCAGGAAGCTGGCTGGGACAATGACAGGCTAGATGAGGAAGGATGCAGTGAGAAGTGGTTGGATTCCAATTATAGTTTGAGCATGGGGCTGGCAAGGTTAGCTAAAACATTGGTGAGCAGTGTAAGAGAAAATGAGGAGTCAAGAATGACTCCAACTTTTTTAACTTGAACAACTAGAAGAAAGAAATGTCATTGAATAAGACAAGGAGAATGTAGGTTTAAGTCTGCAAATTAAAAGTTCGGTTTAGGGCCTGTTAAATGTGCAATATTTATTAAACAATTCAAATTGTGATGTCAGTTAGGCAACTGGATGCAAGCAGCCTCCACTTCACAGGATTCCAACACGTACAAATTCCATTTACTGGGGTTTAGTTAGATGACACCAGTCTGCACCAATATAGTTCAAATTTCAACTGTCACAGTACACTAACTGAGTAATAGCACTAGATACAGCTTCACTGCTTCCTCAGTTCACAAATCACTCTGTATATAATAGATGCATACCATGACTAGTGACCAGTCACATCACTGCCTTCCGATTATGCCTGACTCTCATTGGTCAGGGCACATCTACTATTCAGTTCACACTCATACAGCAAACTATATCATTGTGCTTTTTCCTGTCTCCACAAGACATTCCACAATAATGGATCATCAAAAAAGAAACTATCTAACAAAGATGAAATAGTAGCAAAGGAAAAAGTGGTAACCCTGGAACTGAAACTCAAATCGAGTGTAAAGGGAGCTACAGGAGAAATAACTGACCTGGGGATAGTGACATAGCCACTGTTTGACAGGTATCAGTCATACAGCAGCAGGCACTCGGTGATGCTGAGTTTACTAACATAAAGAAAGAAAGTGGTTGCAAAGAAAAAGATAAAGATGCCACAGTGAAGGTGACCGAGGCAGAATACTTACAAAAAAGCACTCCCAGTGATATTCCACAGCACTGACAGTGCAAAGGCTAAAGAGTCAGGAGCTAATACAAACTTAGAAACTGGATATAATAATTTGGCAGAACACAGAAAAAATGGTTGCTCCATATTGTGGTACAACAAGAGGGCCAAGCTCAAACTACCCCGGATGAGTGATTTACAAAGAAAGAAAACACTTTGACTCTCAATGTTTCAAACCAGGGCCCTAAACTAAATACATTTCATCTTTCATTTTCCTGTACATTTATACCAACAGTAAAAGTGTCCAACATTTTGACAAAATTTTTAAAGTCCCAGAACAAACGTAATTTGTTTCATTGACTGTTAAGAACACTCTGTACAGTTTCGAATGACAGTCTTTTTTTTTTCCACAAGAAATGTCTATATGTGAATTTGGATTTAGGAGAAGAGATCCAGGCTGTAGATATAAATCTGCAAATTATCACGACATAGACAGTGTTCCTGGAGGAGATCATATAGAGAGTGCATGTAGATAAAGTTGCAATCCAAGGAGGAGGCCCTGGGGAACTCCAGTGTTTAAGGGTAAAGGAAAGGAAGGAGGATCAACAAAAACAGAAGAAGCATCTAGTGAGGCAGCAGGGACTCGAGACAGTGGTATTCCAAGCCAAGGAAGGAGGATAAAGTTCCCTGGAGACAGCAGCCCACTGTGGTGCTGGTGATACAAGCGAGACAGACCTAAGGGCTGACCGTCGTGTTTAGCAATATAAAGGTCACTGGTGAGCTTGGTGACCTTGACAAGAACCGTTTCAGTAAAATGCTTCAGATGATAGAGAGCCTATGAGACTCAGTTCAGGGAAGAGTGAACGAAGAAGAGAAGAACAATAAATATAGACAGCGTTCTGAGATTTTTCTATAGGTCACACCTGGGATGGATGTGAATGTGTTCCATTTCTTAACATGGCACTCTCTTAGCACATCTGTATGCTGACTAACAGCCAGCGAGTGTGTATCAGGAGCTGTTGATGCTAGAAGAAACAGGGAATATTATAACAATGTCCTTGGTGTAATTCACTAATAGAAAGCTAGGTTGGATTCCTAGCACCTCAAAAACAACAAATCACAATGTCTCTGAGAGAGAGCAATACCTTCCTCAAGGGAAGGAAGGCATCCTAGATAGGAAAAAAGCCTACCAAAAAGACTAAGCACTTGGTTTTTTCAGGAGTCAGTGGCCTGAACTGTTAAGAAGACAGGACCACACCAGCAGTTCTCAGAGTGTAGTCCTAGGATGAGCCCCATGAGTGTCACCTGAGAATTCATTAAAAATGTAAATTCTTAGTCCCCACCCAAGACCTACCAAATTAGAGAGTTTGAGGTGATGCCGAGAACCCGTGCTTTGACAAGGGGATTCTGACGCACCTTACATTCTGAGAGCCACTCAGCTGGATGGTCTTTAACATAACTTGTGGCTTTGTCAGTCTATGCTTTGATAATCTGTTCTGTCATGTTTTTATTAATTATATTTTCACAATACTGAAGTACTATTTTCAAGGAAACGTTTTTGAAGCCCAACCATTTTCTAACTTCTATCAGTTCAAAACTCTCAAATCTGTGATCAGCCTCCACAAACAATGACGACTTAGGACATCTAAAGGTCATGTTCTTACTCATTTCCAAAATGAGTTTTTCACGGTGGAGTATGTAAGTTAACTTTGAGGGCATCTTTGTCCCATCATTTTAAAATGTTTCGCAAATATACTTTTAATGAAGAAATATCTTTGAGAAATGAAAGCTATTCCTCTAAGGTTCTTTGGAGTTGTTTTGTGTTGCTTGAAGTTTGTTAGTCCCCAGGAGCGGAGCAGACAAGGAAGGACAGGTGACATGAATGCTGTCCCATACTGCTTTTCTCTGTGGACTTGGGTCTCTCCAGCCACACACTTGGAGGAAATTTCATACAAACAGAGGAAGCCAGACTCTTTCTGGGAGAACTTAGTAGCTGACTTACTACTTTAGACATCGATGCCTGCTAAAGATAAAACCTGGGAAAAGACCTCCAGCTCCCATTCTCCATTGTTGCTGCCTGGGTCCGGTGTGTATTTCTGCACTGTGTACACATTCCCCGGGGTGGGGGCGCCTTCGGCGCACAGCTGTCTGTGACAGGATTGCTGATGTTTACAGGAGCGAGTTGGCACTTAAGCCGAAGCATGGTGTTTCTTATTTTAAAGATGAGAACAATTCCTTTTCTCCCCCAACTCCATTGTTATTTGGTTTACTAGATTTTCAGGAGAAGGAAGCAGTAAATTACTAGAGAAAAAAAAAAGTGTAAACCTCACCGGGACATGCTTGCTTGAATTTGGATGAAGTTTGGTATTCCGATCAGACGTGATGACGGTACAGGTTCTCTCTGTTTTGCGGTAAGTTAGTGTGGGGAAGTGAAAACAACAAATAATTAAATCCCTTCTTGTGTTGATGTCCACACCTTTCTAGAAGCTCCAGGAGAGCCACCTGTCCTAATGGCCTAGCTTGAGGTCTCCAGAGACTAGATGACTAGCAATCAGGAAAGCTTCAACCAACCAAGAGCCCCGCTGCCAAAACACTCTCCTCACAACTTCCTAAAACCTCTTCGTACTTAATTCTGTAGATTCATCTTGCGTTCTCCCACCAGTGTCTGTGAATAACGATGTGTTGGAGAAGAAGGAGGTAACTATTTCCTCAGTCACCAAAGGAGAGAAGGGAAGGTGTGCCTTTAAGTCCGAATTATTTCCAAATCACCGCTATAGAAAGCCAAATAATAAAAGGGTCACTAGAAGCATGAAGAACCAGCACTAAGTGAAATAAATCAGACACAGAAAGTTAAATATCACATGGTTTCTATTATATGAGAAATCCAAAGTATAAATATTTTAAAGAGCAAAAGAAAAGATATATGCTAGGAAACAGGGAGACAGACTACACAGACATAGGCAGGGGGTCTGGGGATGGGAGGAGACAGGAGGGAGAGGGAGCAAAGGGGAGGTGCAAAGGATCAAGATGTACACGGAGAGGTACCAGTTCCCCATGATAAATGTATCTATTATGTATGCGGAGTACACACTAATAAAAATGGAGTGAATAATAGTACATTTAAAACAAAAAAATCACAAGAATACATTAGAATCTACATAAATCATGTACTTATTCATCTATGCAACAACTCTTTCCTCAGCAGCTACCAGGGCCCGCCACGGTTGCCGTCTACCTCCCCCTCCTCTCTTGCTGTGGTTCTCTGTCCAGGCTGTACTCTGGAATCACCCAGACGGCTTCAAAAATTACTGAGCCTGGGCCCCACTACCGAGGAGCCCAGGGTTTTCAAACCTCCCGAGGTGGCTCTAAGACACAGCCAGGGCTGACTTCCTTGCTCTGCTTCTTCCCTCTCTTTTCCCACTTAGCTTCCCGTGTGTCCTCAAGATCAGCACCTCCAGTCCTCCTCTCCCCTGCAGATGCTACGAGAACACAGGCAAACTTGGACATTCCCAGGACGCTGATTCCCAAACCGCCTGCTGTAAGAAGCACTCAGCACACTTAGTAAATACGCCCATTGCCAGGTCGGTGCCCTGGAGGTTATGTTTCAGCAGGTCTGGGTGAAGGGCCTCACGCGTATATTCCCCCTGTGAGTTATGCATGGATAGCAAATTCCAGGGAGCGCTGTTTTGGAGCTTTTCTACTCCAAGTGTGGTCTGTGGACAGCAGCATGGCATCATTGGGAAGCTCATGCGATGTGCAGAATCTCACCTCCATCTCAGATCCATGGAAACAGAGTCCACATTTTAACACTCTCTTAGTTCTTATACAGCATATTAATATTTCCCCATCTGGTTTCTCTAACTGATCTTCAAAGCTTTGATCCTTCATTTTTCCCGTCAGATTAATGCAGCCCCACATCTACTGCAGTGATAAATTCTCAGTCACAAAAAAACCCACTGACACTAATAAACTACATTATCTGGATTATCATAAATGGGCCAATTACATTTCCATGAGTGGTTACTTCTGGCCTGCCATGATCACACTTTGAGCAACATCTGAGATGAGCCTTAGAGAGCCTCAGCACAAGCGCAAGAGTTGAATATTGTCCTCAGTTCTACTATTTATTTAAAAGCAAAATAAACATTAATTGAAAGCTCAGAGTTGAACTTTAAAGTTGGCCTAGTCATGCCATTAACCCGAATCATTACAAATGTCCAAATCCAGTCACTGTTCAGTTTAGACTCGAATACCGCCCAGCCCACATCCCGTTCCCCTCAGCACTGGAACCAGTTACCTCCTTAGACATTCCATTTCCCCTTCGGTCAACTCCAACAAAAATTTTTTTTTCATGAAATAAAAAACTATTTCTCCATTTCAAACTATTTCAATTAGAAAGCTTTTTGTTTATGGAGAACTTTACACAACAATGGGAAAATTTACAGTAAGGACACAATTTCTCTGCATATGTTTAACTTACTTCACATCTAACAGGTGACAGACAGTGTGCAGATACTGTACACATGTCCACACTGATAAACAAAGCACGGTCCCTTCCTTCAAAGCTCCTGTAGCTCCACAACATAAAGACTATATCAAGAGTTGAACGCTTTGTTATAGTTGGTAAAATAGGGTTAAATGCAGGGCCATGGAAGATTATCAGACGGACACCTAATCTAGTCAAGAGGATGAAAGTTCTAAAAAAGTGATTTCTACGCTACATTCTGACACATGAATGGCTCTAAGTCAGTATTGCCAGTTTTTTCACAGGATGAAAAGGGTTTTATTTTATCTTTTCTCTAAAGCTATGATTAATCTCTCCCAACTAACAATAACTTTCTACTTATATTTGGTTTTTGAGACTCAGAACAAACCAATGCCAAAGCCTAATCTCAGCCTCTAATTTAAGTCCCTTTCTTTTCAAGGCTCCAAGGCCTCGATGTGCTAGGACTGAGGGAAGAAGGAAAGGGATAGGTATGTCTTTATTAAGCTGGTCACAGTAATGGTTTTCTCACCATATCTCTGGTTAATGTGGATTTTTCTTGATACCTCTGCTGTGCAGCCATCTAAACACAAGCTCTACAGGTCCACGTGTGAGTTTCTCTTAGCAGCAACATTCCCAAACCTTCCTTTCTCACACTCACACACTGGTCCATTCTGCAACTTTCAGGAGCCAATCCCTGTGCCTGACAGGCAGTCCTTTCACCAAGGCACTGTCAATATAGCTCAATTCAGCTACTTCTGAACTGTCTAGTTTCAGGATATATAAAGTCACCACACCAAAAATTAATCACATTTCTAAACCTAAGGAAGGAGCAAATAAAAGCAAAATTTTAAAACCAATATCACTTAGAATACAAAAAAATTAAATATTGAAGTATAAGTCTACCAAGAGTGGACAGATTCTGTATGTGAAAAGCCATAAATGGAAATTCATCCTCTTCTCATACATTAGAATTCAATACACTCAAAATGTTAATTCTCTTACACTGACCTGTAGATTTAATGTAATTCCAGTCAAAAAATGTTGTGGATGGAAACAAACCAATCTCATAATTTGTATAACACACAGAGGAACTAAATAGCCAAAATGATTTTAAGAAAGAGCACAGTTGGAGAATTCATAATGCTTGATTTTAAAATTACTAAAAGCTGCATGGTAATCAAGAGAGTGTATTATCGATGAAGGGATACAGCCAAAAACAATGTAATAAAACAGTCGCACAAAATGATTGACTGGTTTTGAAAAACACACCAAGACATTCAAAGGAGAAAGAATAGTCTTCTCAGTAAATGGTGGTGGAAGACACAAACATCAATATGCAAAAACTTAACCACACCTCAACCTTACACTTTATGCAAAACTTAAATCAAAGTGACTCATCAATCTATATGTGGAACAGCAAAACTATAGACTTCTAGAAGAAAATGTGCATGACCTGAGGTGAGACAGTTTTTAAACATGACACTGAAAACAAAACTTTTTGTAAATTAATAAATTGATCAAAACTGAAAAGCTTTCCTCTCAAGTGCCTCAAAAATCTAAACATTGAATCCCATGCCGCCCACAGAGACCACCCCTAAGTGTTTGACCAGGAGCCTGAAAGCAGGAACTCAAATATTTGTACACTAATGTTCATTGCAGCATTATTCACAATTATGAAAAGGCAGGAGCCCAAGAACCCATCAACAGGTGAATAGATAAATAAAATCATGTATATACATATAATGTTAGACTACTCATCCTTAAAACAAATGAAATTCCAATACAGGCAACAACGTTACTGGACATCATGCTTAGTGAAATAAGCCGGACACAAATTGCATGACTTCATTTCTGTGAAGTATCCAGAACAGGCAGATTCACAGGTAGAAGATAGAATGAAGATTACTGGAACGTGGGGGGGAGGGAATAGGGATTTGTTGATCAGGGGTATGAACTTCTGTTTGAGGCAATGAAAAGTTTCAGAAGCAAATAGCAATGGCGATTGTCCAATACTATATGAAAGCCACTAAATGGTGCATTTAAAGTGATTAAAGCAGTAAAACCCTTTCATCCACAATATTTGGAAAGAATAGGAAGAAAATCTTTTCTCTATGAGAAACACTAAGAGATCTAAAGTAAAAATTACAGACAGGGAAAAATATTTGTAGCTCACATTCTGTTCAAGAACTTGTATCCAGAATATATAAAGAACCCTCAAAGTTTAGCAATAAGAAAGAAAAATATGACTGAGCAAGCCCACTCCTGGTTATGTACCCTAGAGAAAGAAAGCTAAAACTTGTACAAAAGTGTTTATAGTAACTCTTTATAATTACCAAGTCTGGAAACAAATCCAATGTACTTCATAGAGTAAAAGGATAAACCATGGTGTGCCCGTCCAATGGGACACTCCTTGGCAACAAGAATACAACTGCTGAGATTGTCATAGGTAGCCCAGGTTGCTATAACAAAATACCAGAGATAAGCTGACTTAAATGACAGATATTTATTCCTCAAAGCTGCAGAGACTGGGAAGTCCAAGCCCAGGGTGCCCTTAGATCCAGTTCTTGGTGAAGGGTCTAGCCTCCTCACTATCCTTCACATGAAGAAATGGAGCTCTGGTGTCTCTTCCTCTTCAGGTAAGGGCACTAAGGCCATCACCTTCATGACTTGGTCCAAACCCAATTACTTCCCAAAGGCTCTACTTCCTAATGTTATCATGGGGGGGGTTAAGATTTCAACACATTAATTTGAGACTGGACACAAATGTCCTGTCCATACCAGATACACATAACAATGTGAATTAATAACAAAGACATCCCATGGGGTGAAAGAAGCCAGTCTCGAAATGTTGCACACTACATGCTTCCACTTAGACATGATATTATGGAAAAGGCAAAACTAAATGGACTGAGAACAGACCAGTGATTGCCAAAGGTGAGAATGGCAGAAGGTATGACAGCAAAGAGCTAATACGAGGTAACATTTGGTAGCCTTGTCCTGTATCCTGACAGGGATGCTTGTTATAAGAATTTATTATCTGTGTTAAAACCTGTAGATTTGAAAGTCTTTTTAAAAATAGTCAGTTTGACTGTATGTTTGTTTTAAAAGGGCTGGGGATATAGCTCAGTGGAATAAGCGCCTGCCTAGCAAGCGCAGGGTCCTGAGTTCGATCCCCAGTTCCGCCAAAAAAAAAAAAAGATTTAAAAAGTTTTAAAAATTAAAAGATGGTGCCAAATTCTATTCACAAAGCTAAAGATAAAAAAAGACATTTATTTAAACCTAACTCTATAATAAGTCAGATCATGACTAGTTATAAGTAGTCAGAGCTGGTCTGCTTAAAGGAATGAAAATAATTTTAAAGAATGGAATGATATTTAACTTTACCAATGTCCAAAGAGCAAAATCTTTGGAGACAAGTTAACTCAAGGCCATACTTCCAACCCTGGGAAGAAGACTCACTGGCAGAAAAGTGTGAGGTCCTGCTCCAATCCCAGCCTCAGAGCACATCGAATGGGTCAACCAGTGTAGTAGCCTAGGCACAGAAGTCAGCTTCAGAAAGAAGCATTTCTGCACTGTTCCACTTTTGAAGGGAGCAATTCAGGAGACTGTCCATTGGGTCTCTATGCGTGAGAGGTCTCATAAAGGTTGGGTTTACCTAGGAAATAATGTCCCAGAGGAAGCCACTAGCTGATGTGCTCTCTGGACACTGTCCTGATGAGAGCTGACACGGTTATATTAAAGCCCAAATTAAACCTCTTCTGGATTAATAGTACAGGTGGGGGCTTTCCAGTGAAATATTGCCCAGCAGTTCATTACAAATGACAAAATTTAAATAGTCTGTGCTCTGGTCTGTCTGCTAGAATGGAAATGTAGAAGGACAGAGAGTTTCCTTCTTTAATCTGTAACGAGAGTAAGGTAGGGGGTTCTCTAGGCTACTTTGTATCAAGGAACTATTTATTTCAGATTTCAAAGTGAAGGTAAATTCTTTGAAGTAAAACAGATTATAGAGATGAATATGTAACAAGAATTTTAATTAGGGTATAGAGAATACTAATGAGCAATCACAGTATTTGCCACTATTTTTAGGGTACATACTATGGAGTGTATGTGTAGTGTGGAACACATACTATAGGGGTGATTGGAAAACATGGTGAGTATTTAAAACTGTGTTACAGTAAAAGACACATTGTCGAGTTCCCCTCAGAACACTCTCTCGTGCTCCAAACACACTCAGCCTTTTGCTCCTGCCACTTTCTCAGGCAGTTCCAGAAGTCATTTCCCACATATGTCACTGCACTGCCAGGGCTTGCTCCACCTCCTAAATTAGTTCAAAACATTTACCTTTCATGATCATTTTGGCTTTAGAGAAAAGACAGAAATTTCATGCTGCCAGATCTGGGGAATAAGGTGAATCAGGCACCGTAATTTTTTATGAGCCTGCCTTTTCCTTCAGCGACACTCAGAAACAGTATTCACTGAATTTATTTATCTATTTTTACATTTTAAAGAGAAAAAAAATAAAAATGAAACAAAAAGTTCCAGAACAGGCTAGTAGGAGACTAATAATAATTAATACACTGCATATTGTTATCTTCACAGTAGTTATTCAGAGTACAAGATATAGGCATGAAATATGGTCCAAATATTAGCACAAACCTTTCTTTTCAATAAACTAAGATAAACTAGGTATATAACTGTCTTAACTATCTTGTGCGTGTGTATCTACATTTGTTTCTCTTTTCCCTTCCTTCCTTTTTCCCTTTCCCTCATCACAGTTTCTCTTTTCTTTTGAACAGTTTCTTCCCAGTGCACAATATCTATTGTACATTTTGGACGCTATTTAGTTCAGTTTTGTTCAGTTTCTCACACTGGCGAGACGATACGATGTTTATACATGTGGGCCTGATTTATTTCACTTATAAATATGGTCTCAAGTTGCATCCATTTGCCTATAAAAGTCTTAAGTTTATCCTTCTTTATGGCTGAGTAGTACTCCATTATATTTCTTTTCAAAAAGCATCTCTTTTATCCATTCCTCAGTGGATGGGCATTCGGGTTGTTTCCAAGATTTAGCTATTACAAATTGTGCTCCTATAAACATGGGTGCACATATATCACTGTGGTGTGCTTTTAGTTCTTCTGGAAAGATATCCAAGAGAATAGCTGGATCAAAGGAGACCTCTAATCTTCACTTTTTAAATAATCCCACACTGATCTCCACAGCAGTTGCACCAGCCTACACCCCCACTGACAGTGGAGAAAGGTTCCTTTTTCCCCACAGCCCCACCAGCATTTGTTATTAGTTGATTTCTTGATGATAGCTATGCTTTCTGGAGTGAGATGGAATCTTGGTGTTGTTTTAATTTGCCTATCACAAGTGACCAATGATGTTGAACAGTTTTTCATGTATCTATTTGCCATTTGTATTTCTTCATGGGAGAAGTGTGTATCCATCTCAGATGCCCATTTTTAGATTGGTGTTTGAATTTGGGGGGCCTGATTTTTTTCAATTCTTTATATGTTCCAGATAGAAATCTTTTGTCTGAGGGACAACTGGCTATAATTTTTCCCATGCTGTGGTTGTCTTTTCACTCTGTTGGTGTTTCCTTTTGTTGTGCAAAAGCTTCTTAATAAGATGAGATCCCAACTGTTGATTCTTTGTAGTATTTCCTGTGGATGCAGACTCAACTCCAAATGCACTTGGGCTCCTTATCTCTCACAAAGGAGCCAAACATGTTCACTGGATGAAAGATCGCCTCTGCAATAAATGGTGCTGGAAAAACTGGCTTTCCACATGCTGAAGACTGAAACCTGACCCATGTCTATCACTATGTACTACAGTAAATTCAAAATGGATCAAAGATATAAATATTAAAAAAGAAACACTAACTTTACTAGTAGAGACAACAAGTAGAAATTTTGAAGACATTGGTGTAGGCAGATACTTCATGAACATTCACTGAATTTTTTATCACACCTCATAAAGACACTCACAAAAGAGGACTTCCAGAATTGCTTCAGAAAGTGACAACAGCAGTGGGATAAGCGTGTTTGAAGCAAGGGAGAATATTTCCAGGGAGGTTAACGGCAATGTGTGTTTTAATGTGACATTGTTTATTTAAACCTAGGCTGCATTATTGATCCACCTTTGTATACGTTCCTCACCAATTTGTTTTTGAAACTCATCAGTTAACTTACCAAACATCTCTGGGATTGCCATAACTGTCCACCAGGGGGAGACTCAAGACTGCATTTGCCCCTAGGGGCTCCCTTAAATTTAATCTGTATTCTTTAGCCAAAGTCCCTACATTTGGCATAATGAAGCAATTCAAGTGGGAAAAGACTTACGGTGCTGGAATGACATTTAAAAAAATAGAGGGAAGGGGTCATTTTGTCCTCCTTAAATGTTCTTGTTTTCCTTTGGGGCTTGGGGGCGACTTTCTCTTTCTGATCCTCAGAGATTTGCGAAGCTGAGTGATTTATTTGGCTTCAAAAGCAAAGCCCTTAGGATTCCTGACAATGTCCAAACCGAGTGAACTGTACTGGAATACTCCCACCTACCCACTGCCATAGGAATGTCATTCTACTCACAGGAGGAATTTGCCAAATTCAAGAGATTCCCCCCAGGGATTAAAAATCCTCTGGCAGAGCTAAAAGCAATCTGGTCCAAGGCCATATTATGGAATTTGATGGAGGATGGATGTCATCTTCCTTCGGAATCTTCATTTACTGATTCGTCTAACAAAGAGGCAGGTACTTTTTCACTTTGTAAAGGGTGTCTCTAGAGGCTGGAGATCTAGCTCAGTGGTACACTGTGTGTTTAGCATGTCTGTGCCCCTGGGTTCAATCTCCAGCACCAGCACCACCACCAAAAAAACGTCTGTAATTACAGGAAAGATGTAACAAAGAGATGAGCTCATCGCTGAAAACATGCAAAGGCTATTCTAAAGCAGATTTCTGAAAAGAACACATTGTTGGTGTAATTTACATTTGAGATTCTAGGAAAACTTTATATATCACCTATTACGAGCAGAAGGATATTCAAGACTAGAAAAGTTTTTTTGAACAAATAAAGATTAAGTAATGTACCAGAACAACAGTGAGGCACTGCCAGATTTTTCTAGTCACAATTCTTTTAAAGTAACTCAGACATACTGTGGTTGTACAATTACTTTTTATTCATGGAAAACATAATTTCACACACTGAGCCTGCAAACTAGATCTTAAAAATGAAAATAAAATGAGACTTCAGCTTACCACCCACTAGGGAAGAAACACTTCTACATGACTTGGCTACACACTGAAAGCAAAAACAACAACAACCAAAAATGACCTTAAACCCCACTTTAATACTGAGGCCTTGGGAGACTGGGGTGCGGTAAAAGCAAAGGACTTTTCCCTTGTACTAGTTTAGAGGGGCGGTGGTGTGGGGAGCTGTGGATGGTAAAGGCCTAAAGCTCACAGAGGTAACTCACTGGCCCAGAGAGTTAGTTCACAGGTCTGCAGTGGGAAAGAACCCAGGGCCTCTGCACTCTTCTCCTCGGGCTCCAGCCAGCTGAGGGAACCAGTGACAAACGACACACAGAGCAGTTTTTAATGAGAGACTTTTCATCCGTGATCGCTGAAGCAAAATGTTCTCACCAGCACCTAGGGCTGCTGCTCCTGCTCCTGCTGCAAACCCTGGGCCAACTGCATAGCCTGGGGCTGTGGTAGACACAGCAGAGTTCAGGGGACGGGGGCCTCATGATGTCTGTGGGAGTCATGGGAATGAATGGGAGCTCATCTTTGGCCGCAGAGGACATAAAATGACCTGTTTCTGCCGGTTACACAATAAAACAGAGACCAAGGGAGGAAAAACAAACCAGCATAAAATGTAAACTGAGTTGCATCTGTTTTCGTCCTAGAGGAGAAGAGGTGGCTGGAATGACTGCAGAAACGCTGACACCTCACCGGCTCCTTTTGTCCATAAGCAGACACAGAATTTGAAGAACTTTGAGAGCCAAAGGTTAATCGCAGCAAGGGATCAGTTTCCATCTCCCAGAAACAAATCTGTGCAAGGAATCTGATGACATGTTCCTGGATTGACCGTAAAAACCATTTTCCCAAATAACATCAGCTAACGCTCTGGATTCTATCCTCGGGACTATCCCCAAATTCAGTGGGGAAATCATTGTATTAAATCAGTTCATTCTTACCAGCGTATGATACAGTTTGTGAAGCTATGTCATACAACCACAAAATTAGCGTGGATGAAAATACTATTAATTAGAGATAAGCATTTGTCCAAGAACTTGCTGTAATCAGATCTTGTGGGGATTTATTCAGTCCTCTGCCAACCAGAGATACGAAATAGATGTAGAGGTGAGGATGGAGTCCCCCATTTTACAGGAACAGCTCCTTGTGGCTCTTTTCTTTGAAAGAGAAACTGTGCTCAGTTCATCACACTCACCTTTGCTTCTTTATTAAGTTCATCTGATCTAGTAGAAAATAATAAGCAATGAGCCTTAAATTACAGTGTTATCTTTTTAGAAAAATTTCATAGTAGCGAATGCCTATAATCCCAGCTTTCTCAGAGAGTAAAGCAGGAGAATCAGAAGTTTGAGCCCAGCATAGGAAAGTCAGCAACTTTACAAGACACTGCCTAAAAATTTTAAAAGCCTGGGGATGCAGTTCAATGTGAAGACCCTCAGTTCAATCCCCACAACAGGAGAGAAAGAGAGAGACAGAGAGAGAGAGAAGACTTTAATGTACTGCCTTTTAAAAGTAGTTTAGGCTTGAACAGAAAAAAATAATTATATTTGTGTCTCTAAAATAAAATTTCAAATACACAGATTTCTCTTACAAAACTTTTTGGGGCCAATACTAGGGATCAAACACAGGAACTCAAGTGCTCTACCGTTGACCTCTGCCTCCAGTTCTAGAAGACTTTCAAAACATAATAAAAAGTTAAAGCTTACTCATTGTCCATGTCTTTATAAAGAACAGAAACTAGGCATAATAAAATGATCAAATTTCTTCACAATCAACTTCATACTGACTTTTAAAATAACAAAATAAATTTATCTCACAGCTTAGTATGTGTGTTTCCTAAGAGCAAAGTTTTAAAATCCCACAAGAATAAAATCTAGAAAGTTTTATAATTACAATTATAATTTATAAGTATTAACAACACAGTTGTATGTCATAGCTCTACAAATTACAATGCACTCCAGCACAATTAATCTGATTTAATAGCCATTTCCCCCAGCGTACCCTCGACAAGGCCCTGAGAAACATGAGCTCTAGCCAAAAGTACAGTACACAGGCAGGATCAGCTCATGGCAGATCTCAGTCTAGAGTACATCTCCTACTCCAGTGCTTCCCTGGTGCCCCTGCTCTGCCCCACCCAGCCCTGGCCTGTTAGCGTGCGCCCCAACTCCTCATCTTAGCTCTGAGCCTATGACCCTCTCAGCCTGGCTTCTGGGTCACGGCCCCTCATTCCCCTCTGGGCGCCCTCTGCTCCTCTTTCCTTCTACACAGCCACACTGGCAAACATCTCACTTACTCCCTTAATCAACAAGCCATATCTCTTGCCCTCAAATCTGTTCTTTTTATTTTATTTATTTAATTATTTATTTTGGTACTGGGGATCAAACTCTGGACCTTACACTTGCCAGGCAGGCGCTTATGCCACTGAGCTATCTCCCCATCCCTTCCCTCAAATCTAGAACTAAATAGTCTCTGCCCACCAAGACAACAGTAAACTTGCATAAGAAGTTCATCTGTCTATTCCAAAGAGAAGGACTAGAGAAGCTGTCTCCCCTTGTGGTTGGAATAGCCACTCTCTGGAGACAAAGAAGAGATCACAATAGTGGTGCTCTTAGACCGGCACTGAGATTCCCCGGATGATGTTTCCCTTTATGTCTATGCCCAGGACCAGCTAGGACCACTAACCAAAGGATCAGATGTCCTTTCTCCCAGGAGTAATTATACCATGCTCATGAGAGTGATTTTTACCTTTGAGAATAAACATTCCAGCACAAGAAGATTCTGGCCTTTGATTAAACCAAGATCAATATAATAATGGGATTGGCAACTTGCAAGCAGAATGGAAAATAATAATAGGTATTCTCAATGTAAGCACTGCCATGGGCAACACATTATTATCAATTAACGAACTATTTAATTTAATATATAATCAAGAAAACTACTACATGCTAAGCATGTTTAAAGGTAAGATGTAAGAAGAGAGCATGCTGTTTGGGGAGAATTCTATAGAGCTCAGAATCAGAACATGGCACCACAAAAGGATTCTGGACATTCATCTTTTATCAGTAAGTAAAAGAAGGAAGAGAAAACTCACTGAAGAGTTTTATTAGGGAAGAAATTTGCAGTGTAAAAAGCTTCCCAGCAGCAGTGTGGAGTCGTGGTTCTAATCTAAAAGAGAGAGAAATCTGGACATGACGGCACGCTGCCATCATCACAGAACTGGCAAGACTGAGGCAGGAGGATTGCCATAAGTTCCAGGCCAGCCTGAACCACATAATGATATCCTGCTTCTAAACAAACAAACAAATGAGAGCTGAAAGCCAGAACAGTGACAACAATAAAGAGAAATGAGAGAATCCCAAGTGTCTGGTAGACGATAAAGCTAGAATTGCTCTCCTAACTACCCAAATGCTATCAGGCTGGAAACACAGAGTGATAAATCAAGGCTGAAGGTGAAGCCCTTCTGGTCTGGGCGGTCAGTGAAAGGAGGGGCCCTCGACTGGGATGAGGAAAAGCAAGTTTGAGGAAGAAAATGATAACTTGGGTTTGTCCACTGAAATGAACATGCTAGGGAAATATTGAGTTGTAATAGAGTCTTCCATAAAAACAGAATCAATAGGATATATAGGAGATTTATTGTGAGAACTGGCTCCTGGAACTGTGGAAGCAGAGAAGTCCCAAGATACAACATCCACAAGCTAGAATCTAGGAAAGCCAGCACTGTAATTCTGTCTAAGTCCAAAGGCCCGGCAGACTGGGGAGAGTGCAGTGGCTTCTGGTCTAAGCCCCAGAGTCTGAAGGCCAAGGCCTGAAAACCAGAAACTCCAACCTCCTAAAGCAGGACAGAATGGATGTTCCAGCTCAAGAAGAAAGTGAATTTGGCCCCCTCTGCCTTTTTGTTCTACCCACAGTGGACTGCATGATGCCCACCTGCATCAGGGAGGGCCGATCCTCTTTTCTCAGTGTACTGAGTAGCTGCAGGGAACCAGACTGAAGTCCCTGTGAAGAACAACAGATAGAACCTTGCTTATAACAAGACCTCTGTTCCCATATGTTCTGCTACATCCCTGCCTTTCAGTTGCATTCACTAGCGAATCCTTCCCAGGATCTAGACTAGTTCAACGTGAGTCTTTGTCACGAACATCCAAAAGTTCTGATTATCCTGAAGATACTAAGGCTTGGATAGGTTAAATGACTTGAGCAAGTTTATACCCATACAAGTAGTAGGAAGAACTTGCAATCAAACCACTGCACTGTTCTACAGAATAAAGGATTCCAAAGGGATGCCTATGTTTTAGGTAAAGGAGAATCTCCACACTATGTGGTGAAGTGAGTTTTTTTTTTTAAAAAGGCCTGTAATCCCAGCACTTGGGGGGCTAAGGCAGGAGGATCACTGCAAGTTTCAGGTCAGGCTGGGCTACACAGTAAGTTCAAGGCCAGGCTGAATTGTGGCCTTGAATAGAAAGGCTACATAGAAAGGCCTTCTCAAAAAAAGGAGATACAAAAGCACCTGAGCCAGGTTGGAATTCAAATTCAAACAAGCTCAATTACCATAACATAAGGCAAATTGACTAACCTCTTTGAGCTCCATTTGTAAAACGAAATAATTACGTGTGCTGCTCATTTCGTAGGTGTTTTGTTCAATTAAGGCAGCTAATATGCGTGAGAGCATTTATAAACAGTAAAGAACCCACCCAAGGTGAGTGTTACAAATCTCTGTCTGCAACACAAATGTGTGTTAGATCTGTTCTCCCCCTGGTTGCTTAAACCCACAATCTTAGGGGTGGGAAACGAAAATCTAGAATGTTATCTCATCCATGTTCACTTCCATCTGAATAAACATTCACTTCTGTGTTATTGTTATTACCAAACATTTATTGAAAGCCAGACAGGGTCTGGGTGCCCTGAAAAATACAAAATCTAGCGACATCTCTGGGAATGGCAGGAAACCCAAAGCAATGGTTGGCATGGTACTTGAGAGCAAAAAACCAAAGGTGTGGTTCCCCAGTCCCTTTCAGAATTAACTTAGTGCCGTGTCAACATTCTGAGCCTATTCTGCACTGCCTTTTTCCATTCCCACCTCTCAGGGGGCATTTTGAAGACTGGTAAGATAATTCAGCGTGCATACCTTAGGGGACAGAGTCCGCTGTTCTGTAATTAGGCTTGGCTCTGTTCACTGCAGATACCACTTCATTTTGAAAACAGAACTCTGCCTTTTCCTCTGGGGCATTTTTTATGACATCGTATGGATGTCAGTGTTTCTCTTTGCTGCACAGGTGTACCATGCTCAAACAACAGGCGACCCTTTGTTCTGAAAATGTGTGTGTACATCACATTTCATCAAAATCAAATTATATCCACCACGCAACAAGGGAGCTTGCTATTTCTACGATCCCTAGGAAAATCATCTGGGAGGCAGTGGGGTAGAAAAAGAGGGAAGTGGGAGTCGGAAAACCACAAGTCGAGCTCCAGTTCTACACTTTCTAAGTGCGTGACTCTTGGCAGGTCACTTACCCTCTGCCTGATAGTTTTCACATCTGTAAAATGAGGATTCCATGAGGTTTGATTTCGGTTTTTTATTTGTTTGTTTTACCTTATTCATGGTGTTTTTTAGTACCCAAAGAAGTGCTTTAGAATTAGGTAAAGAAAGCCTGGACCCACATTCTCTGGGATTGCAATCCCTATTCCAAAAGTCCTCTTACAATAAATGAAAATGGCACAGAAGGGGAAGGCAAAAAGCACAAATACAAAATCATCCCAAGCAGCAGATGTTGTGCTGCCCATAATGAGTAGTCAATAATTACCTCTCAAGTGAGCAGAAAAAAGTAGAATTGATTCCGCCACTATTTACTATTCTGCTTTCCTCTTGCACAGCACTCATTTATTCTTACAACAAAGATCATCAGCAACTTCATAAAAATAATGCATCTTATCACCAGAGAAACCACAGTTACACAAATCACTTGGACCCGCTGCATCTTAAGTCACCCATTTTTCTGAGAAGCTGTTTATGTCTCAAGCCATAAGTCTCAGAATGTGGTTCTCAAGACGCTAGAATCAGAAGTACCTGGTTTCATGTTGCAAACAGAATCCTAAACCCAGCCCAGACTTAGTGATTTAGAAAATCTGGATTGAGGATGAATAATGTACATTTTAATAAGTGCACACGGAACACACTCATACACACACACCATGCCTGTGGCATATCTAAAGTTTGAGAACAATTTTCAGTTTTCCAGGAATAAAAAATAAATGCTATTTTTGCAAAAACCTGGCTCAGAAGTGTTTTCAGCCTCCTGGGTTTTTTAAAAATGCTAAACATAATAAACACTTTTGGCAAACCCTAGAAATTCATCAAGCTATAAACAGTTAACTAAAACTATATTAAACCAATGAAAAACCAGTTCCTGACATTCCAGTTACACACATGTAATTACACACATGCTGTGCAGTACTATACAAATATCACCTACTGTGCAACTAATTACCTGCTGGTGCGAGCGTCTAACGTTTGCATTGTTCTTCCTGTGTGGTGTTCTTAACAGAGCAGGAGTGTAGTGAATGCGGATGCTCTTTTTCTGGGAGGTGGGAAAGGCAGGCCATAAGAACTGGGTACCTAGAAGCTGACTAGGATGACTTCTTGGAGTGCTGACTGTCAAGGAGTGCAAGATCTCAAGGTTCTGCCCTACTAGCATGCTAAGAAGGTAGCTGGTCAAAAGTTTTATGAATACATTTAGAAATGATAAGATTCCTTGATCAGAGGAAGGACTTTATTACTCAAGCCAGGACAAGTATCACATCTGCATCAGCTTCAAGTTCCACAGGAGCAAAGTAGAGGTGCCCAGTGATATGCATGCATGCTGTGGGCTCCCATCACAGCTGAATTATGCCGTGTTTAGGAAATCCAAACCTTATACTGAGCTACAAACAAACCCGCCCATCTCTGTGCCAGAGGTAGACATATTACACGGGACGAAAGGAAATTCTGCTTTGGAGGAAGACACTGTTTCCAAGACTTTTCACTCTAACATGTCACTAACAAGACAGTTCAGAACATAGCTTGAGTCATTTGTAAGAACATGGGTGCATCTTGAGATCATAATGTTAAGTGAAATGAATCAGACACACAGCTTAAATATCGCATATATTCTCCAATAGGAGAAACCTAAATATAAATAAATTAAAAATCAAAATAAAAGGTAGATAAGAGGAAACAGGGAGATATATCTTTCAAAATGGATGAGGGCCAAGAAATGGAATGACTGGGGAGAGAAGAGAGGGAAAACTGGAATGGGATGGAAAAATTAAGGTACGTTGTGCACATTACCAACTCCCCACAATGGATATAATCATTATGCACTGCTAATAAAAAGGAAAAGGTACTTTTATTTGTGTTAGTAACAAGTAAAAGGTACCTTTATCCACCAGGCATGCAACATAATCATATAAATTGTTCCCCGAAAGTAACTTAGCAGGTTCTGAAAATGACCTGGAGCCACAATAACATCAGCTCATTACATCATGCATTTGCACCCAAAAAAGTTTCGATAGGAAAAATCCATCTTTCTTCCTCTTCTTTAAGGGAAGGTAAGCAGAGTGAACAGCCTGGTACACAGAAAACAGTAGGTTTTCAACAAACACTGATTCCTTTCCCCGGTTTCCTCTCTGCACATCACCTTCCATTACCCACCTTGGTGTTCATTTACTCTTTCCTTTTAATTAGTTTCCTATTCCTTTGTAACTTTATAAAAAGTAATATTGGTGCTGCAAAAATAAAAATCACAAAGGAAATCGTCTCCAATGCCTGGACCTGTAATCCCCCAAAGTTCTAAAGAAATTGTTTGGCCGTTTTGCCCACAACAAAAGGAGCCGGTATTGGAATCTATGTCTTGTGCATGTGGTCCACTAGGTGGCGCTAACGGTCTGATCTGCGCGTGGACACTCTTGCCAGTGAGGTAAAAGGGTAACGACCTCACTTTGCGTAGATGTTTTTATACCTGTAAATCAAAGGAGTACATCTCAACTGTTAATAAGTGTGCTTCTCAAAAATATAAAGAGAGAATATTGCTTAGATTAAAAATGATCAGAGCCCTTTTCTTCTCAAATGATTTATAATGAGCTACTTTGACAAGGACACAATTGAGCTTTAATATGCAAAAATATTTCATACAATGTTCATCTTCAAGAAAAGGTGCAGTCTGAGTAAAACCTACCAAAAGAGTCTCCAGTCCTGGAGGAGGAACAACATGGAGAAGTGCTTTGTAGAGAAAGGCAGCATTTTCTTTCCCAAGCCAGGCGTGCTCAGGCAAGAACGCAAGACTACAGCCAGCAGCAGAGGGAAAAAATTTCTCTGCTGGTCTAGATCAACAACTAAATCACTAAACTAAAGAATTCCTTTACCAGCTTGTCTTACACAGTCAGAAATTGAACTTAGAGTAAAAATAAAGTCTGAACTGAGCTAACTGCTCACCAACTAGAATTGCAACAACCAGCACCCTATCCATGACAACACAAAATATAAAGGAATATTCAGATGAGTCATACTTCCTCTGAACTGCACTATAGGAGAAAAACAGTTCTTATTTGTAAATGGTAGAAGCATCTCTTTCCCTTTCATAACTCTTGATTTATAAAACTAAACGCACATCAAGTTTTCACTGTCTTTGTCTTTTATGAGTGCAATGATCAGGCAGCAGCCCCTACAAAGTAGAGTCAAAGTCCAGAGTGTTCCAATCTTAGTCATATCTCTGCCTGGTAGAATTTTCACACTGGGTCTCTAGTTCTCCATTAGGTAATTAATGAAGCTGTCTACATATGGCTGCACCTGGAAGTTTGGCACCTGGACGAGTGAGTGAGTGAGTGTGTGTGTGTGTGTGTGTGTGTGTGTGTGAGAGAGAGAGAGAGAAAGAGAGAGAATTGGATTATATTTAAGTGAAATATCCACTTTACTTCATAGGTGAAAGGAATAGTAGTTGACAGTGAAACAATTTTTTTAAATCAAGGAAATAGGTCAATTTAAGTTATTGACCATATATTAGTTCTTGAGTAGTAGATGCACTGTTGTATTACTAAAAGCATATATAAAACAAAATTAGGAGAAGGCCATTCGTGAAACAATGACAATGGTATTTTATGAAACAAGAAATAAAATCCATTGTTTCATTCAAATAAGTAGGTAGACTAAGTCAAAGATGGCATAACTCTCTCCACATCAGTGTGAGTGTGTGCCTGGCCATCCACCCTGCTGACTCGGTCCTGGATGATCTCAGATAAGCTCAGTCCTGCATGAGCTCAGACAAGATGTCTGGTTGTTCTGCTCTGGTGGCCATATGCATGAGGAAGGGTCCTACTGATAATCTTACATGGCTTCAGATCAGAGGAGGGGGACAGATGCCACTTTCCTGAGGAGCAAAGATGTGTGGAATCAGAAAAAACCTCACACGTGTTCTGGCAGATTGTCAGCTCCCAAAACAGCACAGTAAGTGAGATAGCTAGGCATTAAAGGACAGATAGAAGGCACCTCCCCTGAAAGAGATCCTCTACAGCCTGAACCCAGAAGCACAACTGGAAAAACTCAGCACCCAGGCTAAAACTTTAAAAGGCTATGTGGAAACACAGCTCAAAACCCCTTCCAGTTGTGTTCAATGTTCCCAAGCATACTTTTTCCCTATCAATTCTGATGTTAAAGGTCCTCTTAAAACTAAAGAGCATGGCTTAGTGCTTTTAGTAAATGTGGCTTTATAAATACAACTTAATGCCTTTGATTCATTATTCAGAACGTTTATCTATTTACTCAGCAAACATTTACCCATTCTCTTCTTGGAATTGCCTTATGCATCACAGTCACTGTCAGGGAAAGGGAGTGGAAAAACAGACTAAACAACATTGGACTGAATTTGTTACCTCTAGAATGGGCTCTGTATGTGATTTTCATACAGGATCTGACCTGACCCTTTCCTGGAGACATTTTCCTTGTTCACCTTCACTTGATGTGCATAAGACCATGTGTATTAAAAAGTCTACTGAGCTGGTCATTCTGGTGAATTTAGGACCTAGTTCATTTACATTTCCTGTTCGGCACTTATCACATATGTGAAAGCCTATAGCCTCCTGTCTTCATTACACTGTCTCCTTGCCAGCAGGATAACAGATCCCTTTCCCAAGAGTCTGAAATTCTACAGATGCTAAAGCTAACGCCTTAGAGGCCAAAACAAATGCATTAGCAAGCCCCTGAAGTGTGCCATGGAAGCCAATAGGGACTTTCCATTTTGAGAAGCAAATTCATCACAGACCTCAGCCAGTTAGGTCAAGTATTATTAGGTTAAGCATAATTCTTTATGTGCTTGTTAAAGAGAAGAAAGTAAACTGGAAGTCATTCAAAGGCAAGAACTGTGTTCTCAACTTCTCTGTAATTCCCCACACTAATCTAGTATAATGCCTGGTTGAAAGTTGTTCCTCAATGAACAATTAGCTTTTGTTGATTTACCCCTTTTATGTGATTTTCAAACAAAGACTACAAGAGTGTAATCGGGGTTACTAGCAACAGGACCTTTAAGTAATGATTAAACTATGTATGTAATATAGACAATATCAACTGATTCCTCCTAAGCATGATAAGAATATTAAGCAAGCTTTCACTTCCTCCCACATCCTCATTTTGGTTAGTTACTATTTTTATACTGTCAGGTCTTATAACACTCATATCTGCTTCTACAACCAGAATTCCTGCAATGACTAAGTCTTAGATGTGTATCTAAATGAACCTAATAACCACTACCTGTTCTTTTACCATGACTTTTCCACTCCTGAGTTTTATACTTTTAACTTATTGTTTGGTTATCAGTATTTTATTAAGGTTTCATGTGCATTGCATTCACTAGGAACTTGAATGCTTAGGGATAACTTCTTGTTACCTTTTTACATGTATGGAAATTTGGATAAGTGTTACTTTTTTTCTCAGCAGCAGAAATTGAACCTAAGGCCTTCACAATGAGCTATATCAATAACCCTCTGTTTCGTTTTGTTTTTCTCTTCCTTTTATTTTAAAGAGAGTAGAAAATGAGAAAAAAAAGAACAATAGCAGCATACCAACATCACAAACATAAATGAAAGAAAGCAAGAATATTAAAAGTGATACAGAGTTTCAAGACAAAATGATAGGAATTAACAGCGGTTGTTATATTACATGTTGTTATCTTCAGCTACGTCACTCAGGTTACCAGATGTAAGAATGCAAGATTATTCAAACCACTAAAGAGAATAAAAAATAATTATTAGATGAAACATTAGAGACAATACAGAGTTTCACTAGACAAGATGGTAGGAATTCACCACGGTTGTTCCACTGCATATTGTTGTCAATTCAGTTGCTCAGATTCCCAGATATAAGCATGCACAGTTGGTCAGGACATAAAAAAATTAAGCATTAACTGACCCTTTCAGTATGCCATCAGACATCAGCAGTACGGTTATCCCAGATGTATACGTGTGTGTATATATATATATTTTTTTACCTTCCTCTTTCTTTTTTCTTCTTTCTCTCGTCCCAGTCATCCCTTCCTTTGAGCAATTTCTTTCTCTTTCCTATCATCTATCATTACTTACTCTTTCAGGTTCCTACATCTGCAAGACAAAATGATGTTTATGCATGTGGGTCTGATTTATTTCACTTATGAGTATGGTCTCTAGTTGCATCCATTTACCTACAAAAGCCTCAAGTTTATCTTTTTTTATAGTTGAGTGATACACCACTGTACAAAAATACCACATCTTCTTAATCCATTCCCCAGCAAATGGGCATTTGGGTTGTTTCCAAGATTTATCTATAACAAATTGTGCTGCTATAAACATGGGAGCACGTTTATCGCTGTGGTATGATGTTCTGAACTCTGGGTTTGTTTTGTTTTGAGACAGGGTCGCACTCATTCACTAAGGTGTGCTGATTGGGCTCAAAGGTGAAGTCTTTCCTCAGGCGTGCAGAACGCTGAGGTTCAAAGTCCATGCTACCGTGCCTCGCTGAGTAGCGCTTTCTCCAGTTACTCGGTCTCCTGTCTCCTGTCTTCTCACACTAAATCTTACTACACAAAACATACACAGTGCAAAACATATGCAATATTCAGATACATTCTATTTGTACCTGCACTTCTAAATTATATTCATGGATGTATTTTCTGGGCTACTGTTGACCTCTTGACTTCAGAGATGACTAATTGTCTTTCTGCTCGGTCAGCTTTTGTCTCCCTTTTATCTAACTATTTTACTACGTATTTTCTTCCTTTCCTCCACATCAATAATTCAGTTTTAAGCCATATCTAATCTCTTCATTTTTTTCTGTAAATTAGTTTTGTATTGTTGTTGGTCCTCTCTCTCTTTAGCCCTGTGATTTGTCCCTTTTCATTTCCATCTATTATTTGACAGCTTGTTATGTGCATCTGAGTTCTTACTAAATCCCCTTAAATACAAAACACTTGTAGGGAATTTTTTTCTCTTCCTTTTGGCTAAACTTTTTCTAGACTAAGTTCTTCATATTTTCTTCTATCTCTCATTATTTTATTAACTATATTATGCTTACCTAGCCAAAACATTGTGTCTTTTCATGTTATTTTATATGACAAATTCTGTTCAGATCTTCTGTGTGTGCTAATAAAGATGAATTCTTTTTAGTTTTTTACATCTCATCTAAAACATATTTCATTAAGTTTTGTTGTTTTGGCTTTGGTCTTTTTGAGACAGGGTCTCTCTATGCAGTTAAGGGTAGCCTTAAACTCACTGTGGAGCCCAGGCTGGCCTCTAACTCATGGGATCCTCCTGCCTCAGCCTCCTCAGCCTCCCAAGTGCTGGGATTATAGGTGTGCACCGCCAGACCTGGCTTCATAAATTTTTATGACTATGACCAGCTGGGTGTGGTGGCACATGCCTGCAACCTTAATACTTGGGAGGCTGAGGCAAGATCACTGTGAGTTCAAGGCCAGCCTGAACTACATACCAAGTCCATTTCAAAACAAAACAAAACAAAAAGTACTGAACTCCTTAGGCCCATTTTATGTACTTCAGCATTTCTAAAACTGTTGTGCATTTTACAATTTAATTGACAACACCCTTTTTTTTTTCTTTTTTGGGCTAAGGTATGAAAATATCTAATATAAACCTCTATGTTGCTCCAAATTCCAACTCCAGGAGCTGGGGATATAGCTCAGTGGAATAAGTACCTGCCTAGCAAGCGCAGGGTCCTGAGTTCAATCCCCAGTACTGCCAAAAAAAAAAAACCAAATTCCAACTCCAAAACCATTATGGTAGATGGCCACCTATCCTCCTTCATAGAGAAAATAAAATCCATCAGATGCTTTCAACTTCACATCACGAAACTCAAAACTTCAAAATTCTTCCCTCTGCCTACAATATAAAAGACAACTTACACGCTCTTGTCTAAGCCTACAGCCTCCCACCAACCTCCGGACTCAACTTTGAGAACCTCAGCCTTTCTGCCACCTGTTCTCATTCACAGATCTTCAGAATCTTCTCCTTCTACTAATTCCTTCCTGGCAGGTTTTAAGCAGCTCAGCTTTTTTCCTCTCTAAGCCAGTGTTTAAAAATGAATGAACAGCCTCCCTCACCCACTATCGCCTCTCTTTTGCCCTTCAAAGCCAGGCTTCAGAAAGATGCCCATTTGTTCAACTCTGACTCACTGCTAAGTCACCCTAATTTGTTTGGGACCCAACTGCTCCAGCAGGAACTGCTCTGGGCAGGTCGCTGATGGCTTCTTCATTGTTAAAATACAATGACCTTCAGTCTTACTTGTGCTCTCCGAGGCTGCTGTGGGTAATCACTCCTTTCTCCAAACACCCTTGCCTTGGCTTCCATTACAACACAGCCTCTGGCTTTACTTCTACCTCTCTGGTTACTTCTTCTCGTATATTTTGTGGATTTTTCTATTTATGTCCATCAGTTGGATTTCCAGTGCTATAAGGAGTGTACAAGAATCTTTTCTCAAACGACAAACTCTTAGTGTTGGAATCTATTCTCTCATATGGTTTCAATTACATTTACATTTGATGTAAAGCTCCACTAACAAATGCGTCTCTGCATATCTAATCATTTACTGAACATCTCAATTTGGATTTTCCATCACCAACTCAAACTTGTCAGTTCCAAAAGTGATCTTCCTGTCCAGAATCTGCTCTTCCTCTTTACTCTGTATTTCATTAAATGGTATCACCCAGTTGTCCAAGTTGGATCCCGGGGAGTCATTTTTAACTGTTTTGCTTTGTTTTGTTTTACCTTGTCTTGTCTTGTTTTGTCTCGTTTTGCTCTGCTTTGCTTTGCTCGGCTTTGTTACCATGAGCCCTTTATTAGCACTTTAACTCCTAATAAAGTTCTCTAAACTACCGTCTGCCTCACAACTGCCATTGCCTACTTCAAGTTATTATTTGCTATTTTCAGTTTTTCTTTGTCTCCAACTTTCCATAGTGTGACTAAAATTCAAATCTGATCCTACCACTGTTTATCCTTTAAAATCTTTCAATACTGTGGAGTAACCTCCAATACCTTAACTTGGCGTGAATGTCACTGTGATTATGAGCCCTCCTTACTTCTCCATATCCACCTGGTGCCTCCCATTATATACTCAGGCAAGCCAAATTACTTGAGATTCACTAAAAACAGCCAGGTTCCCTTTCAGGTTTTGCAAATGTTACTCCCTCCACTTTGGTTACCCTTGCTCCTACCCTTGGTCCAACTCCGCATCATTCTTCTGCTGTGTTTCAAAGCTCTCTGTCCCAGGAAACCCTCCTGAATGCCCAGCAAGTTAGCTGCCCTCCTCCTGAGCACTCACAGGACCCTGGACTTGCCTACATACTTTACTATAACATAGTGCCTTTACACTTCTCCACAAACCAGCCACTAAGCACCATGAGAGCGGGTGTGTTGCACATCTTCTTCGTAACTGTATTCCTAACCTTTTAAAACATATTTTTATATGACTGAACATATCTTGAATGACTCAGTCAAGACCACAAGAGTAGAACTTAGCTTTAAGGAGAAAGAGTAGCAAACATACAATCAAAAAATATCTCTGCCCTAGAACATGAAGGAAAGGATTTTTTAAATGCTTTGTTTTTTTAGCTCTTGACAGAAAACACCAGGTTTAATCTTAATATTAGGCTTAATGAGCCTAATTGAGGCTCAGTGTTATAGCATGGCCAACATCTGTCCCTATTTTAACATAGAAAAATGACAATTTCATACATTTAAACTTAATCCAGTTTGGTTATTCACCAAGTAACAGTCCTGGTAGAGACCAGTATCCTGACACCAAAGGTCAAGGACTAGGCCAGCCCACTAATATTCAACCGACTTCTGCAGCCTTTCATCAGCTGATTTGGAGAAGAGTCAAGTATACGTCTATGTGCATTAGATATGACTGAGACGGTTGAAGCTGACTCATTTTAGGCAAGACGAATGCTGTCCTGGTGCAGCCTTAGCACTTCCTCTGGTCCCTCACGCTGGCCCTACTCAGACAGTTACACTAATTAGTAACTCCAAAGCATTTGAGCTTGAGAGTCTCACTGGAATACACTGGTGCTTCTTATGCCTTCCAAAACTAAAGTGAACTGGGTTCATATAAATATTATGATGGGTACATGTGACTTCCACGGCCCGAGATTCAGGCTGAAAGTCTCCTCTATGAGACAAGCATTTATCTTTGATAATAGCACCTCATAAAGCAAGCATCTTCAGGAGTAGGGAGAATCACTGGTTAGCATAAAAAGTATTCATATCCCTGTTGGTATTTAATAATTACTTTAAAAGGTATTTGAGGTGATTGAAATGGAAAGACTTACTTCCTTTATAATAAACAAGCTAAGATTCCTTGTTAAAGATTGCTTTAATAAAGTAATTTTTTGAAAATTGCTATTCCCTAGAATATGAGCTAACAAATTCAAGAAAAATAGAAAGAATTTAAGAAGTGTTTTACTTCATATTTTTCCCTTAACAAAACCACTAAAGTGGATGAAACTAGAGCTAGTATTTATTTCCTAGCAACAAAATCAACTTTATGAAGCTCAGCGTTGACCGTAAATTTTCTTTATATCATCTCTTATTGTTATGCTGTTGATCCCTTTAAGCCCTTCTCATACAGGCAAGGTGTATAAATTACAAGATAAACGGAAGCACTGAAAGAAAGAAAAAAGAAACCAAACTAGTGAAATCAAGCAATAGCCAAGCTGGATCACTTATGCTTCAAATGTTTCTTTTTAAGAATTTCTCCAATGTTTCAAGAATTTCTCCAAGCTTCCTCCTGCCCAGTAGCAAACCTCCAACTCTCCCCTCCTCAACTCGGTGATGGACAAGCTAATACCTTTGTCTAAAAGCATGGGCAGATGCTGGCCCTGGAATTGGTCTGGTTTTGTTTCCACAAGGAAGGAGCCAGCAGGGAAGAAGTAAAGAATGGCTAGGGGATAAAACCTCTGGGAAATTTTATTAGCTATGGTCTCACTGTAGTCCCTGTCCTTTCTCTTCTTTACTATAAAACTCCTTGCACACCTGAACACAGGGAGAGGGCTATTTGTGACAATAAGAGGCTCCTCTGTCCCCTCAGAGCCAGCCTTAGGTAAAGGCTTTTGGCATTTCCACTGAAGATTGTATCTCACATTCTCTGGAAGCAACAAGCAATATGAACATGAATGAGCAGTAATACAGTCATTGGAGGTTTTTCTCTTTTCTCTAGCACTGGAAATTGAACCAATGGCTTCCTTGCTGAGCTATAGTACTGGACCTTTATTTATTATCTTGGGTTAAACTCACTAAATCACTATGCACCCCAGGCTGGTTCCTGGGATTGTTTAATGAAATAATTTATTGGCTGATCTGTTATTTTCACCTGCTTGTGTTGATTCAATATGATACAAGATTGGTACATGAGCAGGTCAAGCCTGGGACAATTTGCTTATTCTAAGGAGTGGGCAATTTTCACCCATAAGGACAGATGATTATTATAAAAACTTTTTTCTCCTTGGTCCACTACCAGGCAATTTGAGTCACTGTGTTAAATTAACATCATATTATATATTTAAAGTTTACAAAGAAGGGCTCTTTCCTATCTTGTTCACTTTAGTTTGCATAGTGTCTAGATCATAAACATTCAGGAAATGTTTGTTGAATGATTTAATTAGCGAAAAAATTATCATCAATTGCCTATGTTATCCAGACAAATGTTGCTACCCAACGTTTTGTCTATAGAAAATCTGACCAGTTACAACTGGTTAATTGTAGAATCAATTGCTATAGCATCTTTTAAAATAGAGACTTCTGAGTAATTATAGAACAAAAAGAGTAATATTAGCCCAAGTACTGGTTTAGGGTCAAGACAAATTGAACAAATTCAACACACATCAGAATTGCCTGTAAGACTAGTTAAAATGCAGATTGTATTAATATATTGTTGGGCTCCAGCATTAGAGCTGCTATTCATAAAGGCCTGAGAATCTACTTTTCTAATGAGTTTCTGGCTAAAGCTGATGGGTGCCAGGCCACAGACTGACCACATTTTCAGAATTACAAATAAAGAGAACCAGACTGCTCAGTAAGAACAATCTTTATTGTGTTGATGATCTATTTCTGCAAAAATCCACAAGCAGTAGATTTCTTACACAAGTAATACAACTGCATTGGTTCTCTGGAATTTACATCAACTCTGTGCTGTTATCCAGAATGGCATCCAACAGGGTCTTTTTAGTTCAAGCAGAACAGGTCAAGTAGGTACCAAGAAGAAACTGCAAGAACATCATCCTTGATACTGTAAGATTGTCCAAAAATTCCTAGTTTTACCTCACTTTGCTGGCATGATTTCTTCCACCAGGTTTAGATATTTTCTACATAATAAGACTAAGTAACTTTTGTCAGCGAAAACATTTTCAAAGTATAGTTGCTCTTTATCAAGCTAAGGTATTATGGCAGATGCATTAAGACTGAATACCTCCAAATGGTAATAACTAGCTATATTGACAAAAGTTTGGCACACTGGTAAAAACTACATTTATAGTGATATTCTTAAAGTTGCTAGCTTGCTCTTTGGAGTCTAGCCAGTGGGAAATACCTTCCCTCCTTAAGGACTTTGCAGAGGCCTCATAAAGGTTAAGCAGACTCATCTTTTAGCAAAAGCTCAACCTCTTGCAGGTCTGGGAAGCCTGAAGCCATATTCTTCTTAAGTAAGTGATAAATAAAGGTGGGACTCCTAGCTGCTCTAATGAGGAGCTTCAAAAGTAATGAAAGAACAATAGCTTCATAGGCTTCGCTTTTCTGTGAAAGGTGTCTTTAGTTTTGCTTTTTTGCTTTTGAGACAGGTCTCACTGTGTCCAGGCTGGCCTCCAGGCCTTGTGATCCTCCTGCCTTGGCCTCTGGTTTATGCATACTTTAGAAGCCTTACTTGTCAGTGCAAAAGTAAAATACAAAATTGAACATTTAACCTAAGTAATCAAACAGGGCGTGGGGGTGGGGATAGGAAGGCAGGAAGAGAATGTCTAAAGAAAGGAAATCACTCTGCTTTTCTTCTGAAAAAAGTATCTGGAAGGGCCAGGGTGCTGCATTAACCGTGTCAGCACCTGCTTCTGAGATCCTCCCTTCTACTCAGAGGAAGTGCTGAGCAAGAAACGATTTACTTCAAATGCTGCCAAGATTGAGCATCTGAAGACTGGTTTATGCTGCACGTCCAGCAAGGAAGCAAGTTTGGGGCAAGTGCAAGCATCTCAGGAAAACACAGGAAAGCTTTCTGACAGCCCCAGCTGGGGATTTTCCCAAAAAGATTTGTAAGATGCCAAGTTAATCTTGGGGCTTCTTGCCTCACCTCCTTTTATGTCTTTCCCTGAGCAGTTCTTGTATAAACTTGTCCTCAGGATGTCTTTCCGCCTCCCATAAACTCCCACCTCTGGGCAGCCTTGGCACCTCTGCCTCACCCCGAGGCCCTTGAATTACTTGCCTATTTCCACATTTCAATGGTTTAAAACATCCCTTCAAGGCAGGAATGCAAGACACACCGCCTTCTCCTTTCTGAGTCAGTGGAGGCAGCAGGCGCTTCCAAGCCAAGTAGCCTTTTTTTCATTGAGGCTACATCACCTTTACTCCAGAAGACCTTCTTCCCCCTTGGAAAGCAACTCAGCTACTCTGACAACTGGTTACAAAGCAGGGGCCAAGTGAAAGACTCAATCTTTTGAAGAACCTGTTCCAAGACCATTTTGATTTGGAGCAAAACCCTGAACTGAATCCATAGAGGGAAAACAGCCAGTACGCCATGCTGCGAGTTACACCTCTCCGAGAGCCGCTGGATACCAAACTTAACCTGCTCCGGCTGCTACCACAGAGCACCATAGGCTAGATGGCTTAAGCAACAGACTTTGGTTTCTCATTTTTTTCAATGTCAGTGGGCTGGGAATTTTCCAGATCTTCAAGTTCTGGTTCTGGAATTGCTTATCAATTTCTTCTGCAATTCATTTCTCTCTTCTCACATTTTATCCTCAGCACACAAGAGAAACCAATTCACTTCAGCACTTTTGCTTGGAAAAGCCTCAGCTAAGCATCCAACGTCACTGCTTGCAAGCTCTCCCAGGCACAGGATGCTAGAATATGAATATAACTCAGCTGAGTTCTTTGCCATGTCATAACAAGAATCACCTTTCTTCCAGGTTCCACTATGTTCCTCACTTCCATCTGAGGCCTTTTACATCCATATTTCCATCTCATTCTGTTCTCACTTCTCTAAGAAAACCAGAGCTTTCCCTCTAACTCTCCTCTTTCTTTCTAAGCCCTCCCCAGAATCTCCCCAGGGCTCTATATATTTAACACGGACCTCAAAACTCTCTCAGTCTCTACCCATTGCCCAACTACAAAGTGGCTTCCTTATGTCTGGATGTAACAGCACCCTTCTTCCTGGTGCAAGCAAAGTTCCACGGGCTAAACTGAGATTGTACTGTCCTTTGTTTCTGTATCTACAGCTCCAGATAGCAAAAGTTGCTCATTTGCCACATGACACAACATTTGCCTTTTTTCTTAACTCTTGTCTGAATTATTCTTCTGCTAGTTTCATGGTGCCCGCCTCACCCCCACTCTCTTGATTCTCCATCTCCTTTCCAGACTCCCTTTTCTTACTCGCCTCTTAAATGTCCGTATTTCCAGGTGCTCTATGGGTCTTCTATCTTTTGATTCCAGAAACTAATGGCTCTTCTTTTGGGGGCGTTAATAAGATTAAAAGGCCATGGAAGGCTCCTCAGAGAATCCACTTATTAAATATTTTTTTTTGCTGAGCCTGTGATATGCCAGGCGCTGTCCTAGTTGGTGAGGATATACCAGAGAACAAAACAGACATGATCCCTATTCTTGTGTGGAAGAAAGACAAATAAATAAATTAAAATTATACATGACTTCAAGTTAGGAGAACTACCACGAAGAAACCAAAACAGAGTAAGACACTGATGGGGAAGAATGTTGTCTCTGAGATGTGATTTTGACCAGATGTTAGTTAAGCTGTGATTCAGGATGACGTCACCCAGGGAGGGGAGCAAATAGAGAAAGGGAGGCCGAGGACTCCGCTCTTGGGTATTTCACTCTTTCCATTTCAATAAGAATAGAAAGACCCAGTACAGGAGACTGAAAAGGAGGTGAGACAAGAAGAAAACCAGGAAAATACAAGGTTCTAGAAGCCAACAATATTTTTAAATGTTTCAAGAAAATGGACTGATCAACTGTTATATGCTACTGAGACAATGAGTGGGATGAAGATCCGGGGTTGCCTATTGACTCTGGCAAGGAAGCAGTCACTACCAACCATGAGGCGGGTTTCGGTGGAATCAGAAGACAAGATCCTGACTCGTCTCTGCTTTCTCTGTTGATTAAATGCTAAGCCATCTGTTGAATGTAAAACAAGAAAGGTGGTTAGAAGTTTGAAATGAGGAAAAGTGAGATAAATAAGACTGCTGTGCTGCTCTGGAAGTTTCATGTAAAATTTGTGTCACAGACTCGAAGTGAAACAAGTCAGCCCAGCTGGACACTTCCCTCCAGCTACGCTAGCTCAGCTGAACCTCCGCACCTTTTCTCCCAGTGACTTCATCCAAATTCCATGACTTACATAACATTTTTGTCTCATAATTCCCAAATCTCCAGCCCAGTCCTCCTTTTGAAATTCCAAACTCATAATTTATATCTAATAAATTTCTCAACTTAAAATCTCTTAGACATCCCTCAAACTCAACATATCCCAAACTAGAATAGTACTATAAAATATCCTGCTATGAAGTTCTTCCATCCATTTAATACTGAAAGGAAGAATTGAAAATTCTGCTTCATTTCTTCCTCACACATCCACTCCTTCATCTCCAAAGTCAGAGCCTTGTAGACCCTATGCACATCTTGCATATCTAATTTCAGCACTACATTCAGTCTATCATCACTTTTCACCTGGCTTCCTGTTAACAGTCCTGTCTCTCTGATGCCAGTCTATCCCTACTTCATCTTCCACACTGCTCCTAGGGCTCTCTTTGGAAAATGCAAATTACATCACCTCATTCTCAAATTACTTACTTACAGTATTTCAAAAAGTATCTTTAGATCCAAAAGTACTAGTAAGGTGGGCATCGTTAGATGAGCACAGGAAATCAGCTGAATAAGAGAAATAACTTCTAATGTTCTGTAGCACATTAGATTATCTATGGGTGACAATTAATTAGATAGTTCAAAATAAATAGTTGAGAGGATTTTTGAATGCTTCTAACACAAAGAAATAAAATATGTCTGGATGATAGATATGCTAATTGTTCTAATTTGATCACTACATTGGGTATATGTGTATTGAAATGTCACACTGGACTTCCGGGAAGATGGCGACCGGGTAGGCAGCAGAGAGAGAACCTCCCAGAGGATTACCACCCAAACAATGAAATATAGCAATATGAAGACAGAAATGAGGACTTCCGGGAAGAAGATGACCAGCCAAGAGAGCGAGTGTGGAGGGAAGAACGGCTTCAGCTCCTGAACCCAACAGAGAACGCGCTACTGGGACAAACTGCACCAAACCGGGCAGCGCTCCGGGATCCCGCTCAGAACCCCACCCCCAAAGCCAGCGCTGCGTGAACTGGAGCAACAGCGACCAGCCGGCGGGATTTCTGAGTTGGGGAAAATCTCCATCCAGGGAAAAACATCTGAATGGCACTCCTGTCTGCACGATCACAGAGTGAGTTAAGTGCGCGCTCTAACCGGTTTTTCCTGAATTGGGAAGAAGCTCAGCCCAGCGAGAGACATCAAAGCAGCTTTAAGGACTGCGGGATCTCCCGGGTGGGA
>PVLD010009633.1:0-75788 GCA_004027595.1 Dinomys branickii
CTGACTAAATTTGCATGTCTGTATATGGGTCCATACATCTACAATTCGAAGATATCAATGGATAAAACAACAACTACTGTTGAGACCATATCACCTTGTCTATAGATTAGTTGTGATTGTACTATTTTCTATGATAATGGGTGTCTGTTTGTCAATATGTTTTTGTACTTTTATGTTTCTAAAATAAAAAAAAAAAATTAACAATGCTTGATGTCCTGGAGGTGCCTGTAGAGAAGTGAATCTACAAGAATAGATGGCTAATATCAGCAAAGAAATACAAATTCTGAGAAAGGAGTGAGATGAACTACTAGAAATACAAAAAAAAGAAAGTAACAGAAATGGATAATGCCTTTGATGGATAGATTGGATACAGCTTAGGAGCTTGCAGGTTAATTGACAGAGACTCTCCAAACTGAAATGCAAAGAAAAAAAAAACAGTAAAAAATAACAGCATGTCAGAGAACCATGAGAAAAATTCAGAAGATATGGTATATTCATAAATTGCCTAACCTCTTACAGGCTCTACCAGCTCCACACCTTCACACTGTCAACCAAGCTTCCAGCATAGGAAACTTTGGGGGACAAACCATATCCATGTCCAACAAATAGGAGAGAAACCAATTCAAACGCAACACTCCTTGGGCAAAATTTTCAGGTTGGCACCAGTAATCAGTGGATTCTGTACTTTGCACACATCTCACACACTATGCCAATGATTTGGGGATGCTCTGGCAGCAGGGTGACTTCCATTAAATCCCTCGTTAATGTGCTGGAGGGAGAAGAAGTTGTCACTACTTTGACCGCATGCTCTCTTCACTATGCAGTGCACAGAAGCACAATTTACACATGACCATAATTAACACATTCATTCTAACAGAACAAATTCTATAAACAAGGAGCATGGAGCTCCCTCAGCACATAAAAGTTAAACTACAGGATATCAAAACAGAAAAGAAGAAAAAACACCTCACCATAATGAAGAGAAAATTAACTGGCATTTCCAGCATCTGTAACGGGAATGCCCTTCCATATGGCAAGCACAGTTCATTATTGATCATAACTAAGCCTCCAGTCAGCCCAAATACTCCTTTTTGGATGTAAAAAGACATGTGCTGTAGTATTTCTAGCATAAGTGTGTCTTAGTGGAAACTGGAAAGGAACTACGTCAATACAAACCAAGGAAAATGGCCATCCAGTGGTTGTTGCTATAAGTCTTACATTCCAATTGTCCTTAGCCCTCTTTACTCTTCCAGGATGTGAATACTGAATGACGCAAAGTGTAAAGACTGAAAGTAAAAATGCCCAGGCTGCAGTTATGACTGCAAGTCTGGCCGGGGAGGCTTTCAGATTGAAGCAGGTCATTTCAAAGCCCCAGATGCAGGTGAAGATTGCCCTCGACATCCAGACACTATGTGAAACTGGAGAGTACTGGAAGCATTGAGGGCCAAAATACCTACAGCAGGAGCCAAGGTAGAACCTGACTTGCAGAAAAGCCAGAAAGAATAAACAGTAAGATGAGAGGGGATGAGGAAGGCCTGAATCCTGGAAGCATAGACAGAAACAAGAGTGCCCTGGGGATAGGGATGAAAACATTCTGACTGTCCTTGTCAGATATGGGGTCAAGTCTGGACAAACCATGCCTTGTCCTGGAAACCAGGTTCTACAAAGGGTATTCGCAATTCATGAGACCCAGGATAAAGGAGCCAGAGAACTAGATTAAGGTCATATAAGGCTAAAAATCAACATGTTGGTTGGCTCATACTCCTTTCTGAAGGTTCTAGGGAGCATTTGCGTCCATGGTTTTTCCAATATGTGGAGGTCACCTGCATTCCTTGACTTGTGTCCCCCTCCTGCATCCACAAAGTCAGCATCTTGTTTGCCCTGTATAAGAATACTGGTGTTAACCTTGAATGCATCTGGTAATCCAAGATGATCTCGTCTCAAGATCTACAGCTTAATACATCTGCAGGGTCCCTTTTAATGTGGAGAGTATGTTAGCTAAATAAGAAAGATGACACCAATGTCAAAAAAGAACATCTATTTGGAAAAGAAAAATTGCAATGTGGACCCAAGGAATGAAAGCAGCTCTGAACAGTGTCCCGTAGGGCGAACACAGCAGAAGTTTCTTATAAAGAATTTGCACTGTAGCTGTTTTTACAGGCAATGCATTGGCTGAACAGAAATCCCAAATTGCAAACTCATCCTTGGTTAATTAACAGGATATTAAAAACTGTGGACACTGAGTTCAGTTGTTTATCCAAGGATATTAGAACATTCTTCAGTTTAACCCTCAGAAATGTGTGTGTGCAGTCTTCTCGTGATCTCCTGACTACATTTTAGAAGGTCTAACCCTTAATTACTTCATTTTCTTTCACAGGTAATATATTCACAGGTTCCAGATACTAGGACTTGTCCATCTTTGTGATCCATTATTTATCCTGCTAGGAGCCTTTACATTTCCTGTGTACTATTCTAAATTTTTTGGTATTGTGTATACAATCAAGCACCTACATCTGTAGTATTTCACTGAGTCACAGTCAAGTTTCCTGTGGGAAGCACCTGTTGAAATAGAGGGCTCCCGTGATCAAGGAACAGCACTGGCTTCCTGAGCACATGACCTATGTACTCACATGGGATCTTGCACTTTAAAGGGTCTGAAACATGCTTTAATGATCTATATAACAATAAAATTCTTAATAATTTCTGAATGAAACTTCACGTTTTCATTTTGTACTGGACCTTAAAATTAGCCAATTTTGGTAAGGAAAGAAGAAGTCTGGGGCAGAGAGAAACTGGGTTATGGTGCAGTCACAAGAAAGGCCTTCAGACCCTGCAGGAGCTCCAAAACTAGGCCAGCCCTGCAGAGCTGACTGAATTAACAGGTGCATAGGTCTTCACCCAGTGGGCCAACATGGGATGCTGAGTACCCATAGGGAGAGAGTAGCATAACCTTGGACAAGGTTGCTCTCCAGAGCCAAGAGCATGTCCTGGAGATGGATTCATCCTGAGAGCTGTCTGATTGTACCTTTCCCAGAAGCTGGCTGACAGCAGGAGTGTCTCAGTCCTAGAGGAGCTAGACTGGACCACTTTCAAAACATCTCCTACAAACTCAAAATACTAACACATGTCTCTATGCAATACCACCCAGTTCAAACATAGGATATGCCAGCACCCCAATAGGCTCCTTTGTGACCCTGCTGGTCTTCAACCATCCTCACAGAGAGAATCACTAGCACAGTGTTTTATAATTGTCAGATGCCACCTTTTCAATTCCTTCTCTCCATGCCGTTGCCATCACACAGTGATGGTTCTTCTGGATTCTACCTCTTATATTTATCATTAATGTATCCATTCTCTGACTCTTACTGTTGCTGTTGGTTATGCATTATTACAGTTACACATTCTCCTAAGGATGGGCCTTCGGGATGTGTCCAGTTTGGGTTGATTATGAGAAAAATGGCTGTATTTTTCTTTCAATAACTTTCTTTGGGGTTGGAATTGCTACATTACAGGGTAAGCATCAGATTCACCAGATGCTGTCAAAGTGTTTTCTCACCTATATTTCTACATATGTTCTATTTTAAATAGATTCTAGCTGAATAGAAAAGCAACTGAGAAAAAACACCATTGGTTCATAGAGAGGGAAAAGATACCATTGATCCACGTACATAACCACAACGAATGTGAGCTTACCTGTGGCTTATAAATGTATAAACATTTTTTGATAATTCAGATAGCAGGGAGGTTGGGATGGCATATCCCAAATGTTCTCTGAATGGAGTGGATCACCAAAACCACAGACATCAGGTGTTCTGTTGATCACTTTCTGTGGAAAGCTCAAGAAAATCCCAGGCAAAATGAAAGAGTTACATTTTTACTAACAATTCCCTTAGATAATGTGTTTGGATTGAACTGATCCTTACAATGAAATCTGTCTTAACAAATACAGAGTGTGAGGAACGACCTCCTTGTTCTCTGCAGACAGTGGTGAGGTGTGAGAACTGGAGAGCTGGCTTCAAAGTCCTGAGGCCACTCTTCCTTAAAGGTATGAATGTAACCTAAGTTTGCTCTCCTGTAGGCCTGATTTTAAAAGACCCCCTTTACAGGATTTTTATGAAGATTTGATGGCATATATTTATGAAAAGGATTAGAAATTATGATGTGCAATGTACAGTGGTGCCTCCGTTCAGGAATTTAATTCACTCCACAGTTCCAGAGAAAATGGCCACATTCATGTTCTTCCCCCAATATGGAGTTCACTCACAGAAGCCAAATTGTGCTGAATGCCTCTGTTCCCAAACAGAATTTTTCACAAACAGAAGCATTTGTGAACCGAGGTATTATTGTAATCCCAAGTTATGATGTGTTTTCCTACATCATTCTTCCTAATTTCCATGTTTCTTTTTGTCTCTTTTACAAAACTTAGCCTCCTCTCACAAACAGACTTTAGTTAGTGTGTTTTTTCCTTATCATTTGCAAGTCCTACTCAACACAAGATACGGTGGCCCTGAGAGACACAAGTGATTCCCACAATCGAAGAGACAGAATATTGTACATAAGACTTCCCTTACCCCTTGCAATGGTTTTGCAGGAAAATTTATGCAGAATAAAAATTTTTAACATTTACTTGCCATGAAAATACATTTTCCTAGTGAAGTAATCTGAGAAGTCGTATTTGGGTGCCCAGAAGAGTCACAGAAGACATCAGACCTTATTCCTGATTTACTGATCCTTATTTAATAACAACAGTACTGATTATGCACTTTTCCATCCTAAAGTTCACATTACAAGCATTAGGGGGGGAAATTAGAGGCAAAAACAGTAGCAGACAGGAAAAGTTAAGAGCCTAACAACATATGAGGAGACAGAACCAAAGCAGTAGAAATTTAACAAAGCAGCCTGGGGATGATTAGTATGAGAACAAGCTGGTAACTCCTAAAGACATTGCAATGCTCTCCAACTTCAATGCATAACAACTGTGAGTCATAAAAGACAGACTACAATACATTCACTTTATGAAATGGTGGGACATGTGTCATTCTTATTGAAATAATTTCCATCCAAAATGCTTCCTATAAAGTTTTAAGGAAAAAATCTCTCTCCCTCAATCACTACAAAAAGGAAATACAATAAAAGGTTAAAATGCAATATCTTTACTGAGTATGGGGTAACTTGAAAAGTCCATTTCTCTGGGTAAGCATCTCTTCACCCAAATACAGCAATGCTAAATAAAGATAGCTCTGGGAATACTACCCAGATTATGTAGGCTACTAATCACATTATCTATTATTTCCCAAAGAGATAAAGAAGAAACTGATCAAAATTTTTTCAAGGGAGAAAAATATAAATAAAATGAGTCTAATCATATGCAGAGGTCCCTTCAATTCCTGTATTATTTACTGAGGTATAAACATATTATGCATTTTATGCTGTTATCCGAATTCTTAGAATTCAGAAAGAAAAGAATTTCAAGCTTGGGGATATGAAGGAGACAGAAAACAGACACAGTAATAACCATAAATCCTAAAGCATGTGGATAAATGGAATGCTGATGCCTTGAAATAAAAAGCTGCCATAATGTGGTGTTAAAACAAATATACCCTCTTACATAATAGAAAAGAGGTCTCAAGGTTCCATTCATGTGAAAGGATCAGCAGATTTCTGCTCTATAATAATAACTGTTGTTATTTATTAAGCACCTATCAGATAGTGGATGCCTCAGGCACCATCCATAAATGAAAGCTAAAGATTTTTTTAAAAATCAGTGCTTGAAGGCCTTATGAAATAAGAAGATTCTATATACAGTATAGCAAAGATAGTAATAGGACGAATATACTTTCCCCATATGTTTCATTTTATGGTCCCATTCAACACCAAAGGAAGCTACTTGTCCTTCTGGCTTTAACAAATAAAAATCAAGCCTGAGTGTCTATGGGAACACAAGACAATATGGGAGTTGCTACAGATCCACCAAAATGTTGAGGCACAGGTGGCAAGCACCTATTCATGACAATAAATACCATGAAGTAATCATATCTCTGAAGTGGAACGACTACAGAGAACCATCCTTCTTAAAATTTTTTTTGTTAGAAATAACCACAGTATTTTAATGGGTTATCTGGGTCTGGATGTCTAACATATGGATTACTTTGGATGACTCCCCTGAATATGAAATCAAGTGAACAAATAATCACTTCTTACTTGCTTTACAGGTGAAAAAGATCTGAAAGCATTCAACAAAGATGGATGGATGGATGGATGGATGGATGGATGGATGGATGGACAGATAGATGGATGTAAGAAATGAGAACAACATAAAAGAATTTATTGCTCATAAAATCTGCTTCAAACCCTATCTTAACAACAAGCTCCAGATTCCTGCCATATTCAGTGGGACAAATGTCACACCAGCCAAGCCTCAATTCTGATAAATGTCATCTTTCTGGCTTGCCCACATAGCTAAAACTCAGGCTATTTCATGATTATCAGCTTGGCTTGAATTCCCCTAAAAGGAATGATTTTGTTTAATTTTATAGATGCACAGTGCATGAATGTTGCCTACTTTTGGAAGAGAAACACAATATAATGGAGAGACAGTGAGATACCCTAGAATTTGATTAAATTAGTATATACTGGATAAGCGCAACAATTTTTAAGGTAGCCCAATCTAAGAAATATGCTGCAAGTTGGTATGGGATGGATTCTGAGAAGCTCCAAGAACTCTAAATGAAATATCAGTCCATCCCTATTGCCAAAAGTCAACTATGAAAATGTACAGATGTTGTAATATAAAATAATGGGACCAGTTCCTGAATGCAAGCCAACTCATAATCACAGAAATCCCTGTAGTATTATTCCATTTTGCAAGTGGAGAAACTGAGGCAAAACAAGTTTAGCCAATTAACTCACTCAAGAATACATGAGTTAATGAGAAAAGGAACCAAAATTCAAACCCGATTTGTCATCTGGATCTACACACAGCTCACTAACAGAAGGCAGTATCACTATAGAACAACAGGAATTCATTTCCAACTATCCCAAGTATACTAGACTGTTGCTTAACCCAGTCTTGACCCAGAGAGGCCCGAAGGACAGATATAGCAAGGAGAAATAAGATGAGCCAATTGACCAGCATCACCACCTTATGACATACAGGCTGGTGATGAAGATGCAAAGGGGTGAAAGCAGAGCAGGCTGATGATTATTACACTGAAGTAAAATAATCTAAGATAAAGAGACCCAAGATTCATCCAAGAACAAAAAGTTGAAAAAGAATAAACACAGAAGGAAGTTTAACTAGTGTCTTAGCCACTGCTGACACATAGTACCCAACACCACAAATCAAGTGAGGAGAGGTTTATTAGGGCTTGTGGTTTTTATAGGTTTCAGTCCATGGTCAGCTGGCTTCAAAGCAGAAATGGCATGGTAGAGGTGCACAGTGAGGGAAAGCTGCTCACATTATGACAGTAAGGAAGCACAGAGAGAAGGAAGGAACTAGGGAGGGGAATATACCCTTTCAGGTCATGCCCTTAAGGACCCTGCTCTTCTGACGAGGCACCACCTCCCAACAGTGTACTCAAACACTGGACTTACCAGTAGATGAATTCGTCAATGTGGATAGTGTCCCAAGATCCAAAGAGTCTCCAAAATCCCTGTCTCTAGATGCATGAGAATTGGGGTGGACATCATTCTAGATAGAAACTATAACCTTCCATTCCTGGTCCCCAAAAGCTTCATATACATCTCTTTACTTACAAAATACATTTATTCTATCTCTAAGAATTGTCAACATTTTAATAACTTCAGCAGTGCTAAGAATTCTGAATCCAAGTGTCCTCTGAGACTCAAGGCAAACTGATAGCTGTAAGGCCCTGTAAAAATCAGATAGCTAAACATTTCCAACATACAATGGCACAAGGTAAACATTCCCATTCCAAAAGGGATAGAAAGGAGGACTGAAAGAAATGGGACAAAATCCAGAACAAAACCCAGCAGGGCAAAGACAATCGTGTGACTTCTTGTCCAGCACTAGGGGCAAGCCATACTAACCAAAAATGGACTAGAACTGAAAGAAAGCATTAGGAGTCACTCAGGATAGATGTACCCACCACTCAACATTCATTGCCAAAGAATTCGGTTCCAAACAGAACCCTAACTGCCCTTCCTGCCAACAGGACAATATACACCTTGGACTAACAAGATGAACCTCACTGACATTACTGTCATCCTATGGGTGTCCAATACTCCCCAAACTGCCACACTGGAGTCAAAACTACATATGATTTACAGACTGGTTTCCACCCTCCCAGGAACCCTAAATGTTTCAGATTAACATCTGTCAAAAGGTCCTCTCAAATCATGGGGAAGAAAGGTGGGAGGAAATAAAGAAATAAAAGCAACCACAGCCCAGAAATAGTATCATATTCTTCTCATTCTGTATTGATTGTGTACCAGTAACTCTTGGATTGTTCTCCACCTTTTAACTTCAAAAGTATTCCAGGAAGAAATGAATTATTTTTCAGCAGCTGATGAAGATTATCAAATGTACTTCTGAACTTTTCTAATGAAAGACAATTACTCTCTGTTGCCTCAGGCACTTTTCAACCCACAGAATGTCAGTGTCAAATTCTCCAATTAAAAGGGACACTTTTGGAAAAAGACTAATAAAAAACTTGAAAGAACAAACTTTTAGCAACCATTGCTTAGCAGTCAGAACTTCCTCTCAACTAGCATGTCAGCTACTGCTGTGGAGGAAAAGCCACACGAAAGCATCCTGAGGCCATGGGTTCCAGTTGCAAACCTGTCACATAAGTGGCATGACTAGAACAAACCATTTACTCCATTAGACCTTAGTTTCCCCACCTTTCAGTGGCTAGGTCTCCAAAATGATTATCAGTGAATGTCTCTTCACGAGTTCCACTCTTTAAAACACAACTTTTACTTGTGTTCCTTCCAAAAGACAGGGAGTCCTATCTCCCTCTCTTTTGCTGGAGTCCTATCTCCCAGTAGCTCAGAATGAGACCATACTTGAAAACTGAATCTTTGTAGAGTTCAGTAAATAAAATGGGGTCATTGAAGTGGGCCACTTCCAAACATGACTAATTTCCTTCTAAAGGGGAAAATTTTAAACAGAGACATGAGTACACAAAAAATATTATCATCAAGAGACATAGAGAGAAGACAGCTTGAAGCTACCAGAAACCAGGAGAAAGGCCTGGAACAAATCCTGTGTACACACACACACACACACACACACACACACACACACACACACACAGAATTTTCCTGTCTTGCTCTCACCTCCATGATTTCATACTTCTGTCTTTGAGAATTATGAGAAAAAGTTTCTGTTATCCTAAACTACTCAGTTTTCTGAGACTTTGTTATAGAAGCCTTGAAAACAAATACCACTTACAACCTGGTTAAAACCTTCTCTTGTTCTTAGAGTTGAGTCTCATTGAACACACCCCTCAAATCCCTTCAACTAAACAAGGATGGCTAAGGCCCCCACCGCCTATCCCAAATCATGACAGCTAATGGTCTTGCATGACCTTGTGACTGTAAAACTCCTGAGCCATCAACAGTAGGATATTCCTTTATGTGACATTTAAAGGTTGTGCAGTCTATGTCTGAACGTTATTAAAATGTGTCCAGTTTGCCTGTTTTGTTTTCTGTCTTTGGTTTTTTTGCTTTTTGTGTTTTTCTGTTGTTGAGAGGATTAATTGTCTGACCAATTTTGCATGTCTGTATATGGGTTCATATATTTACACTTTGAAGATAGCAATGGATAAAGCAATAACCACAGTTGAGATCATGTCACCTTGTCTGTAGATCAGTTGTGATTGTACTATTTTTTATGCTAATTTGTGTCTGTTTGTTAATATGTTTTTGTGCTTTTATTTAAAAAAAAATTGTGTCCAGTTTATCTGCTACTCTTTATTGCAAAATCTTAGTGAACTGAATATGTTATGCCCTAGTGATAGCAGAAGGGAAATTATTTCAGATCATTTTTAAAAACAGATGGTGACAGAGAGATAGAGAAATGGACAATAGGATTATATATGTCAACTCTTCCTTTTCTGAGCAATGTCTACAAATACTCTCTGGTGCCATATATTGCCACAAAGAAGTCTTGCAGTAAAGTGTCTATGGTCATGTAAAGAATCCAGTTTTTTGCCTTTCTCCTCCCTACTCACAGAAGTGTCTGAGAGGTCCTTGTGTTGCTCTCCTCCTGCTCTTGCCCCTCCTACAGAATCCTCAGCACTCTGTCCCCCACGTTGCAGGCTCCTGCGGACTTCTGATGGCATCATGTAGGACTTGCAGATGAAGCCCTTGCAAGACCAGCTGTCATTTCTCCTGCAAATTTAGACTGTCCCTAACAACATAGCGTAGAGGGCTGGCAATGTTAATAGTGTCTCTTTTTAACCTCACCTCTCTACCCGCCAAAACACACACACACACACACACACACACACACACACACACACAATCTTAGGCAAAAGTGCAAGACAGAAAAAAGATTTCAGGGTTTGGAATAAAAGGCCCATCTTGACTCGGCCATCTATTTTGTCTACATTCTATCTACCTGTGTGTAAATCTAGGCAAATATTGCAGTATTTTCAGTCACATCAGTACCAAGACAAGATATTGCTGCAGTCTGAATATCCACTCCCACAGTCATGTTGGAATTTAATTGACAATGATACAATGTCAAAATCTGGGGCTATTAAGAAGTGATCCAGTCATGAAGACTGTGCTCTCATGAATGCATGGATATTGTTAATTTGGAGGTGGGTCACTTGCTAGGAGAGTGGGTTATTATAGAAGGTCAACCCCTCACCACACTACAGCACAGCACACAGGCACTCTCCACATGAGGAAATCATGCCTTGGGACATCCCAGCCTCCCAAAGTGTAAGAAATAAATTTCTCTTTTATATTAACTATTCAGTCTCAGGCATTCTGTAATAGGGACACATACAAAAAAAAAAACACTAAGAGATATAAAACCTCAAGGGGAGAAAAGTTTTTGAGCTTAAAACTTGATGATGGACTACAAGTAAGAGACATTTTCTAATCACGACATCTCAGAGTTACATATCCAAGATCTATGAGGTATGATCAAGTCCATCCACTGTCCTAAGAGACAACGCTCAGGGTGGTGTTCAGCCTTGGCTCAAATGGCGGGAGTCACCAACCAAATGATCCCAAAACTCTCAGTGGTCACCATGTTTTTAAAGTCTGTGTTTATTGAGTTCCTTGCCTCCACTGTTTCATTTAATCCTACAGCCTGCCTGGGGGAGGAATGATTTGTCTTCATTTAGGATCAAGAAGGAAATTTAGGCCAATATGTTTGAGCTAATTTCTCAACCTGTATAATCAGAAGGAATTCTTGAGAATTCTGGAGTAACAGTAAAGAGTAACGACAAAGAAGAAAACCATTGTCATTTTGCCATAGGGGGCGAGCAAGTCTGCACACTGTTCCTACATTCTTTAAATTCACACCCTGGACTCGCTTTCAGAACCAGAGCTGCTATCCTTAGGGTGCCCGGGCTCCTTTCCAAGAGATGGCTGAGAACCAACAGGACTATGGGCAACAGAGTTGGACTGACCCACTGGAATCTTCTCAGCCACTTTCTTCCTGGAAGATGCTGGGTATATTTTCCCACCCAATAGGAGCCTCACTCCTCTCATCTGGAAGATAAGAACAAATATTGCTCACACGTGACATAGTCAGAACATAAAGTAGGTTAAAAACTAAGGACATGCAATGTAAGGGCTTGATGTCAGAACATAAAGTAGGTTAAAAACAAGGACATGCAATGTAAGGGCTTGATGTCAGAACATAAAGTAGGTTAAAAACAAGGACATGCAATGTAAGGGCTTGATAACTATAGCAAAGATAACTGCTGCCTATGGTTTTTATTTATTTGGTGGGGCTCTTTACCCAAGTTAAAGATCCGCCACCCCACAGGCCCCATTCCATAGCAGAATTTACCCAAAGAATGTCAAATACAAGGTCTACAAACTTCTTGGTGTTGGTGTTCACTTGCGAACTTTCAGAGTTTCTCCAAGTGTGCACTGAAGCTCTAACTTTGGGTATAACTAAAGTCTCTGCTATTCAGTGACTTGCCAAATTCAAATCTCTTGGTATCTACTGAGATGTTTTTTTTCCCACTTTTTTACTTAGTTTGTATTGACATATCTTGTCTAGTATCCTCCCTCTGAAACGAAATAAAAATCCCATTTGGTAGTTGTTCTGAAATTCAAGTAAATAAGAATTTTATTTTAACCATTTGGAGACATTATGTCCAACTCTTTAGAGATGTACAGTATAAAACTAGAATAAAAACATAATTTCAAACTGTTCTTTTCTAGTCTATATTTTGAATATGTGTATGTGTGTGCATACACATGTCTATGTAGTAGGAGGCTGTCAGTACAGAAAGATAAACAGATAAGACAGAAATGAAATGTTTCCATTTGGAAAATGGTTATTGGCCACTTTCTTGTTTCCGAGACCTGAGAATAGAAAAGAAGTATGTAAGTCTCTGCCAACTCAAAGCAAACCAGAAAGTGCATAAAGACAGCATACCACAGTAAACCAAGACACCAGGAAGCCCTTAGGCCTACAAAAAGCCACTGGATTCAAAAATGAACAAAGAGTTGGAGAAGAAAGCTGCTTCCCACGCTTTCTCAGGAGTGCTTCAACTCAGTTTTGTGTTTTGTACTTATTCCTGCTTTGAGTATGAGGTCAGTCCACTTACTTGAAAGCCCAAGCCTTTAATTTTTCCATAGCCTTCATTAAAAACTTGGCCAGAGAGGATCTTCTTATTTATAAAGCATTTCTCACACAGAACAGTAACCTAAAAATTCTGAAAGTCATGTTAGTTGGCTTTGGTCAATCCAGAGGATAGCGGTACGCTGGATTACATATCATTATCATCTGGATTAACCAGAACTAGCCAGTATGACTTTCAGTTTTAAGCCACGACTTGAACTGGAGCCTTCGCCAGGGCTGTTCCTGGGTCCATGAAGCCCGGCCGTGCCTGCCTCCAGAGCACTCAGCGCCTGGATGTCCTGGTTAGAAGAGCTCAGCCTTGAACCAGGGTCTGCAAGTTGAAAGTCTCTGCAAGCGTTCCATTTACCACCTACGGCCCATGAACCCACCACTCTGTGTCCTGTTTAGCTGTCAGTAGGCCTCTCAAACTCAGTATGTCCTGATTAAAAGTGCTCAAATATTACTGCCTTTCTTAGTGGTGTGGCCCCCAGCCCCCCAAAACAACTGTACTACATCTGTGATATCTTTTAATTTAAGCTGTTTTTAATATGCCCTGTAACGCAAATAAAAACCTCTTCAGCCATTTTCTCCTAATGTAATAACAACACAGAAATAGAAGTTTAGTTTTTTAATATAGGTAAGAGTTGCATTAGGATATTTTTTATTTTAAAACCTTTTATGGTGAACTAGAATCCACTGTATCAGTCAGGTGTAATGTGGCTTGGTTAGGTAACAGCAAACTTTTTCTGGTTGTCCCGGCAAGCAGGTCTACAGAATAAACAAATGTGGCAAATATGTGGCAAATATCTGCATCTCATTATAAGACTGTGATGATTTGCTACAAAATAAAATTCCATGTCTATAATAGCAGCAGTGATTGAAGGTACCACTTGATCAAATAGAAGAGAACAAAACTTTCAGTCTCCAGGACCCATCGACCCATCAGACAACCAGGGATTGTACATGAGATTTTAGTGTGTGGCTCCAAAGCAGAAGGGACATGACAGAAGGGAAAGAGAGGAAAGCTGTTCACCACATTATGACCCAGAAGCAGAGAGACAAAGGAAATACTACGGATGCGAACATACCCTTCTAAGTCATGCGCCCAGTGACCCACCTCTTCTGACCAGGTCTCACTGCTGAACAGCACACTCAATTATGAACTTATGAACTGACTAACTCACTGATGAATAGCCGATCTCCGTCATCCAATCACCTTTCAAAAGCCCTCCCTCTGAACAAATGAGACCCAGGGGGAGAGCATTTTATATCTAAATCATAATATTCCACTCCTAACCCCCAAAAGACTCATGTCCATCTCTTTATGCAAAAAAGATATATTGATATATCTCTAAGAGTTATCAAATTTTTAACAGTTCCAGTATTGCTGAAAAACCCAAGTCCAAAATCTCCTCTGAGATTCAAGGAAAACTCTTAGCTATGAGCGCCCATAAAACTTTAAAAAAAGAAAGTTAAACATTTCCAAAACATGGTGGCACGAGGTAAATATTCCCACCCCAAAAGGAAGAAATAGTAGAACAGACCAAAGTCAGCAAGGCAGCACTAAATCCTGTAGCTGCACTTTGAGCACAAAGGGTGGGTTGTACTAAGATATGAGAACCAAAGGATTTGGGCAACCACACCCATATGGCTTTGCTAGTTGCAGTCCATATGGCATCTTTCTTAGGCTGGCTCCTCTGCTCCTGGCTTTCTTGCTTTGCATTTCTGGTATTGCCAGCTTTCTACAGTCCCCAGTATACCTCTGGATTCATTTTCACAACTTCACACACTCCCCTTTCAAGGGCACCTGGCAGGGACTGTGATCCTGTCACACATTTTTGCCTAGTCTCTCAGGTCTTCTTCTGAAATCTGCTTAGAAACCTCCATGACCTCATAAGTCTTACACTATGACTGCCTGAAAAACCAGCACCACATGAATGATGCCAAGGTCAGCCACCAGCCTGAGTAGTAGCCAACCCCCTTGGACCATGGCTGCAGTAGCCTCTGAGTGCCTGGATGGCCAAACTGTGGGACACATTTTCTGGTGTGACCATGAATAAGCAAACATCCCAGGAATTCTCTACTCAAATGGAAGCTTTATAGTTTTGCACCCTTGATCCTACTTGCATTGAGCATCTTCTTGATTTTTGAAATGTCCTCAAGGCATTTTTTTCTTGGCCCTATAAAAAAAATAGAGTGGTACTTTGGTTGACAAACTTAATTAGTTTTATGATTTGGGGGAAGATAGCCTCATTTACATTTATGTGGGGATAAAGGCCATGGTTATTTTTGTCATCCCATATAGAGTCTGTGAATGGAAGCAAAATTTTGCCAAACACTTTTGTTTGTAAAGCAAATTGTTGGCAAACAAGCATCCATGAACCAAGTTTTACTGTACCTCACTTCTTTTCAATACTGGTCTTTGTACCAACCATGTTCTTCTTTGCCTCAACTTTACAGGCTCATTCTTCCTGATTAAACTGCAAACTTTCAAATCATGCAGTTCTGTCATTTGCTCCTTATTTTCACTGTAGATTTGGCTAAAAGCAGCCAGTGATAGCCATACCACAATGGGTTTCCATGAAATTTTCTAATTAGTCTACTACCCTTAACCTTAACCTCTTGCAAAGTCTCAGGATATGAACAAAATGTAGACAGATTTTCTGCCTGAGTTTGAAACACATGGCCTCTAATCCAACTGCCAGTGGAGTCCCTGATTCAAACTCCTAAAACCTCCTGAGCCTGACCTTTACTGTCCACATTCCTATCAGCATTCTTGTCTTCTAAGCTCTAGCCAATATCAGAAATCAAACACTGTTCACTACATTCTAGGGTTTCTCTAGCCCACATCCTCAAATGTTTCCAAACTTGTTCCAAACTAGTTCCAACACCCTCTGAACCAGATGGTCAGTTAAAATCACAATACTGGTCTCCCTCCCACTACCAGTATTCTGTATTAGTCACTGTCCTGTTGCCAAAGCAAAATACCAACACCCTCAATTTAAAAGAGAAGTTTGTTTTGGCTCACTGTTTCAGTCCATGTACACTAGCACCAAGGCAGAAATGGCACAGTGGAAGGGCATAGCAGACAAAAACTGTTCATGGCATGGAAGCCAGGAAATGGAGAGGTAGAGTAAGCCAGACTTGAGAATATAACCTTCCAATTTACATCCCTAGTAGATTTGTCTCTTCCAAAGAGGATCCACCTACAAACAGTTCAGCCAGCTATAAACTCACCAAAGGACTAATCCACTGAAGATCACAGTCCATGATCTAATCACCTTTCAACACCTCTGAACACATGAGACTTTTGACAAATATTTTAGATCTAAACTATAATGAGTATCACTCTCATAAATGACCTATGTCCCTTGGGTAAAATTTTAGAGAAAGATTTACAGTATATGCTTATAGCAGTATAGCAGCCCTCAAAGGATTCAGTCAAGGACTGCCAATCTAATAACTGCCCTAGGCTTGAGAACAAAAGGATGTAGCTCTCCACTGCACATCTCTGACTACCAGACCTGGTGTTTCCCTCATTATCTAGATAAAACAACTGTAATGGTTGATGTATTGTGTCAATTTGAGAAGTTTAGAAGCTAAACTAAGTAATTCATCAGTTCTGCATCCTAGCATGTAGAGGACATGCCCCAGGGTGGCTGTTTATGATCCAAGGTGTTGTAATGGTTGATTCATTGTGTCAACTCAAGAAGTTTAAAAGTTTATGTAAGTGACTCAGCAGAGGGCCAAGTTCTTCACTTTGTAAAGAGTGCTCCTCAGCCTGTGCAAGAGGAGGGCACAGAGATGGTGTGGTGTAGAGGACCCACCCTAGGATGGGTAAACTGCTTACAAAATAAAGATGGAAAAGAGGCTTGCTCTTTTCCCCTTCAGTTCTGGTTGCTTTTACTGTCTTCCGATGCCATGAACTGTTGGCTCTCTGCCATGCCAGCCCTGTCTTGGAGCCAGCTGATTATGGACTGAAACCTCCACAAACTGTGAGCTAAATCAACCTTTCCCTCTTTAACTTTGAGTGTTGGGTATTTTGTCTCAGCAGTGACAGAAAAGTAGCTAACATAGCAACATTTTAGTATGCTATCTATCTACATCATTCCTCAAGACACCATGACCAACCACACACTGCAAAGATCACTCTGCAAAGATCACACTGCAAAGATCACCATGACCAACCACACTGCAAAGATCACATCAGCCTGTTGACCCCTCATCCTCACTGCCCATTCATAGATGGCCCAGCTTGTCCCTGGTGTACCACATGTTAAGTGCTGTACCTGATATCACCTGCTACTTTATCTCTAATACTCCAGGACTTATCATTTATCCCCACCGTAGTCAAAGTATCCCCTTGAGCAGCAACTTCTCTCATCATCTTATGGCCTCTCCCTCACCACTGTACTTCACAAATTCTCAACAAAGAAAAGGCACTCTGGGCCCTTTGAGGACATAATGTTAAAGCAGAGGGCCGAAGATAAAGGTTTCATATAATTCCACTTCAACATTTTTGTGTCTTTAAGCCTTTGGGTCTCTTCCTCTATGCTATGGCAAGACTAATGGCCCATCTTCTTTAACTGTGGGTGCCAAGTGAGTCTGCATTTTAGCCATTGAAACCAAACAAATCACTATGTCCAATTTCACTGCACATTAAACCCAGGATCTCTGGTGTGTGCAACCACAAAGAGAAATTTGTAGTGTTCTGTCTTCTTTGTCTAGGGCCCTTAAGAAGCAATACTACTCGTATTTCCATTTCTGGCAATGTACATTGGTAAAATCTTTCAAGGCTTTTAAACATAAGCTATTTTCTCCTGCATCAGACATGGTACTTGTTCTTGGAGCATGCTGAGCCACAGGAGGTGGTTGGTTATATCTGGAGGAGCTAGAACAAGGTGCTAAAGCTTGGATCTAGAGTGTCCCCAAAGACTCACATGTTCAATGTTTGGTTCTCAGCCAGAACTATTAGGAAGGTGTAGTGGGAGGCTTTAGATCATTGGGAATGTGATCTCCAATGAGACTGTGAGAATTTGATCTCTTCTTCCTCTCTTTTGCATCACCATCGTTAAGTAAATTGGCTTCCTCTGTCACATACTCCCTGCCAGAATGTTCTTCCTTACTACAGTCATAAAAACAAGGAGACCAACAAATCATGGACTAAAACCTCCAAAACTGTGACCTAAAATAGACCTTCCTTCTTCTTAAGTTGATTGTTTTAGGTATTTTTTTACAGTAACAGAAAACTGCTTAACACAAAAGGCAACCAGCCACAAGAGACCATCACAGTGTCACCTACCAGTAAAAGCCTGGTCTCCTCAGACATAGAAGATAAGGATCAAAAGTGATTCAGGACTCCATTATCAGCTTCACCTGAATCCATCCAAAAGTTTCCACATGAATTTTGCCCAAAGAACACCCTAAATTTCAGGTGACAGATTTGTCATTGGTTCAAATTCACTTCTGCTAGTTTTTTGCATATTGCTTGATTAAATATTTTGTCTGATTTTCACCACCAAGGTTAGCCCTGGAGTTTCAAGAAAAACAGAAGTATAGGGTATCACTTTGGCTCTCTAGCCAAGATTAGAACTAAGACTTTAAAAACTTGCACATGTGATTTTTCTGTTCAAAGACAGTTTCTGTGACTGCTCTAGTACACTGAGACATCCACTGCATCCTGCAGTCCCTGGGGTCTTTACCACTGCACAGTTCTGTACAGTCATTGTAACAGAAGCCAGTTGATCTTCAAGTACGTCCTTCAGTAACTGTTTCATCACAGCCTCCAGAATTGACACTTGGATTGCTCTGAGTGGCCCTGCAGGCCATAATAAGAAGCTCAGCACTGGATCCAACCTCTGTGGCACAACCAAACCATACCCCAAATCCCATGTTTGAAGATCTTTTTCCTGGGATCATTCCTGGTCCCATTTTTTGTTCAGATTTGGTATCTCTTATCCAAAATGCATGGGACCAGAGTGTTTCAGAGTTTCAGATTTTGGACACTTTGAATTTTGGAATATTTGAGTATACATAATGTGATTTCTTAGGGATAGGATCCAATTCTAAACATAAACTTATTTCATGTTTTATGTAAAACATATATAATTTATATATACACAACTTATATATACACAATTTATATATACAACTATATATATAATATATATAACATATATACAACCTACAGGTAAATTTACATAACATTTTTAAAGCATAAGAAATATATATAACATATATACAACCTACAGGTAAATTTACATAACATTTTTAAAGCATAAGTTCATTGGGCTGACACGGAATTTCCTCTGCCTGATTCATCAGTCTGCCACCCTTCAATCTCAGTCTCCTGCAAAGTCACTATTACCTGTCACATGAATGAAGGTGTACAATTTTCCACTTCTGACATCATAATGGCACTCAAAAGTTTTGGAATTTGAAGCATTTCAGATTCGAAAACTCTACCTATATCCTGAGGATTCAACCAAGAGACAAAAATTATACCCATAAGCCCTAAGAAGCCCTTCCAATCTATAATGTTTGTTAATTAGAAACAAATGACAACGATAATAAAAAAGATCCCAGTGCCATTAATAGTGTGTTAAAAGTGTCTTCAATCCAAAGCAGTTACTGACCCTAGGGTTGGAAGGATAAAGGGAAAGGATTGGGATATTAACATTTAGAAGATTAAAGAAAGGATTCTACAGAGCTGGAAATCAGGTCTTCGAGGGAAGCCACTGCTCCACATGGACCGAGCGCCCTGTGTCTGGTTCTGAGAGCTCCAAAGAGGGACAATAAGGCTAGTTCATGGAACATGGGAAGACTGCAAACTGGAATCCATTATCGCTTTAGAGTCAGTAGGACCTGCTTGGGTGAACGGCGGTAGCTGCAGGGACATGAACAAGAGCTTATGGAAACCACAAACCCCTTCTTTCTCCTCTAGCCTTCCAGCTTTTCCCAAGACCTTTACTAGCCTTCAGTAACAGGGCCATTTAGTAAAGAAGAATGTGGCTTCTAGATACACTTAGAGCTTAAAGGACACCAGGGTAATAACCAGCATGCAGGGAAAGGCATAAAGTCACTAGCACACAAGTTACACGCAGCCAGTTCCGAAGAGCTCTGACATTCACGTTTCCATTTGCAGCCTCCACTCCTTCCCACAAGCAATCATGGCATTCATTTCTAAGGGGCCACCTCTGTGCCTCATACCTTTGCATACACTCTTTCACATAGCACACATGCATACATTCTTAAACCAGTACTGTGAGCCACTCAACATTTAACAACAAGGATAAGTTCCAACAAATACATCACTAGGCAGTTTCACCAAGGCATGCACATCCTAGGGTGTCCTTGCACAAATTAATATGATTATGACATCATGAGTCAATTTAATCTTAAAGGACTACCACTGTGTATATAGCCAAAATGTCATCAACCAAAAATGTCTTTATGTAGCCCATGGTTGTATTTTTTGCCAGTTTTTAAGTTTATAATGCATAGTTTACATAGTCTTCTTTTACTCAATACATAATTATGTGCAATTATAGTTTATTCATGTTTGTTGTTGTATAGTATTCTGTGTATGAATATACCATTATTTATTGTCTCTTATAGCTCAAAAACAGTTTCTAAAAGTGTAGTATTCTAAATATATATATACCAGTCATGGTATATGTGATACATGCACCACAGTAGGCTGTTCATATCATTGGAAGCTCTAAAAGGTTCACCATCACTGGGATAAACCATCATTTCAAATAACCACTGCTTTTAAGGCACAAAAATATCTGCTGTGGCACTGGAAGGGATCATTATAATATATGTTCACAGATTCCTGGTCTCCCCTAGCTCTTGTAAGAATTACTGAGGCCCCCAAGACAATTTTAAGTGTAAGTTGAGTTTATTCATATTTACTATATTAGAAATGAAAACTGAGAATATTGTAATACTTATAAGGTCACTTTAAAATGACAATTAAAATTATTGTTAGCATAAATAATAATTTGATTTGAACAAACCTATTTCCCCCCAAATTTAGTGAAAATTGCTTTATATTTTTCCCATCTTCTCAGCATCTGGCTTCCCAGAGGACAACTGTGTTATTAGGCCTGCTCCTGAATTAAATCTGTTTCAACATGTGCTTTGGTTAAAGTACATGAAGAAAACCCAGACTCACACAGATATGTCACTAGAAAGTGAAGGATCTTACAGATGCTCTAAAGAAGTCCTGAGGATCCTCAAGGGTCCTTAACACCCTTTACCAACTGTTGATGGAGAAGGTGGTCTAGAAGAGCAAATGCAATTACTAAACAAGATTCCACAGAAGAAGCCCAGGTGAGTTTAGGCATTTCTTATATCTACACTGCTCTGATGAATGGGCTTCTTCTCCCTTTGCAGGCCTCCCACTTTACCCCTACCTGAAGAAGAAGAAGAAGAAGAAGAAGAAGAAGAAGAAGAAGAAGAAGAGTAAATTCATGCAAATTCACCAGCCATGTGGCAGGGAACAGATAGTTGGGGGGCAGGGATACAATACCCTACCAGTTAACTAGGCCAATCTGAGTTCAAACACAGCTAAAGTATCTTTTCCAAATGCATTTTGTACAGTTTCTACAAGAACCACATCATCATTAAGTAATTTAAAAAATAAACATAATTTTCTAGAAGCAATTTTTAACAGAGGGTAGGGAGAGAGAGAACCTTCACAAACTTTCCCTTTTTAAACTTGACAGTGGGAGCTGCAGGCAGAGACCAAGATGGTGGCTGGGAGAGGAAAGTAAGGTGAGAAAACAGTGAAGGAACAAGGCTCTGCTCCCAGGGAAGACACTCACATGACATGTGCCAGAATATGACACTGTGTTCCAGAAGGAAGAAAAGGGCACCTTTGAGTTCATACTTCCCCATCTAAGGGATTGAAATGCAAACCTCAGAAGCAGAAAGAGGAACAGCATTCCAGTAGAATACACTGAGAGTCTGAAACAAAGGCTCTCAGTCGTGCCTGCCTTTCACACAACCCTCTGTGCCTCCTGGTTCCTGCCTGGGTGAGTAGAGGAATAACTCCCAGGCTCCCAAAGCCATCCACTCACACAGATAAAGAAACCATCTGCAAAGTAAAGCTGCATCAGAGCACAAAAGGTAGGTCTTCGTTAATGAACAGGAGCCTGCTTTGACAGCCTGGGCTGCTGGCCAAACTCATTTGTTCCCAGGTATTGCATTTGGCTATTGCAGTTGTTGAGAATTAATAGGCCCCCAAAATATTTCCTTGGATACATAATATAAAAGCTGCCAAGTCTGGCCACTTCCAATGATGTAAGAAGCAGCAAAGTTGAAGCATAATAAAAAGAAGGAGCTGAAATACCATAAACCACACTCGAAATGGAAGCCATCCCCAAAGGAAGAGTGAGTAAATTTGCTGTATTCACCAAGAGGAACATTTATTCTAAATTCAGCTTCTGACCAGAAATGTCAGTAGGCAACTAGGATCCTGATAAAATGCAATTTTTTTAGAAAGCATAAGAAGGTTCTTTTCACAAATAAATAGACTGATTGGTTTCTGGTCTGGTACAGAAGTTAGTCAACAATAAAAAGCTGTATAGGCTGAAAAATCAGCAGTTTTTCCTATATCTTTCAGGAAAAGGAAATCAGAGATCAAACCCAACCCCTGGAACCGGAAAGATAAACAAGTAGTTAGAGACAATCACAATTTAACAGAAATCCAAGAGCAGAAACTTCCGTGGGAGCCGCGGCAGGTCGAAAAACCTCACTGTGATTGGGAAATAGCTGGAGTGTCTGTGTAGACAAGTCTGAAAGCGTCAGGGTGGGCAGGCGTGGTGGCGCACACCTGTAATCCCAGTAGTTGGGAGGCTGAGGCAGGAGGATTGTTGTGAGTTCTAGACCAGCCTGGGCCACAACGTGAGCTCAAGGCCAGCCTGAACTGCATAGCCAGACCCTGCCTCAAAAAAAAAAAATCTCTAGGGGGACCCAGTCACAGGGTCCTCATACTAATATGAGTTTTACTTCCAAGAGCTCTACCAGGTCCTTGCAGAGAAAAATCCTCTCATGCTTCCAGCAAGAGGAGGGAGAGAAAATCATTCTGGGGACACCAGAGCACGCTATCCCTTATCCAAATCCTGCCCGTAAAAGAAACGATTTTACCAGGGCTTACCTCCGGTGGGATAATAGCAAAGCCTACCCTATCTAAGGGCAGGGGGGAATGCCTAACTCTGGATCCCTCTGGCAGTCCTATCCCAACTAAAGGGGGGAAAAAGAGACTAAGAAACACAAGTGAGCCTGTCTAGAGGCACAGGAACAAACATTTCTCTCCCCCACTCCCCACTGCCACACCACTGAAGACCCTTTTGCCAGAGTTTCTTTCTAGCAGCCCATTGTGACCCTAGTCCCACAGTGACAGCAGCAACACACTCTAGACGTACTGAGGAAGCTGTGAGAGTTGGACTCAGGGACGGTAGGTATATTGAAATGACCAGACCGGGAACCTTTTCAAAACTGATTGATGTTCTGAAGTGAGACCTTCAATGGAGAACGTACACCGTGTGCAAAGACAAATGGATAACTTCAGCAGAGAGAGGGTGGTTCTAAGAAAGAATTGAAAGGAGATGGTAGAAACCAAGAGCACCTTAACAGAGCAATCTGAATGGCTCAACAGCAGATGGGACACCACGGAGGAAAGAACCTCTGAGCTTGAGGATATAATGATAGAAACTCCTAAGACTAAAACGAAAAGAGAAAAATAGATTTTAAAAACAGAACAGAGTATTCAAAAGAACTGTGGAACAGCTGCTAAATGGGTAGCACACAAGGAGAACAGCAGAACGAGAAGAAAGAGAGAAAGGGACCGAAGCAAAATCTGAAGTCATAATGGCCAAGAATTTTCCAAAATTAAAGTCAGATATTGAACCACAGATATAGGAAGCTCCAAGGAAACCGTATGTCAAACTATATGCCCAAGAAATCAAACTATATGCCAAAAAAGAAGAAAAAAAACCCTACTCCTACGGATATCATCTTCAAACTGCAAAATATATACACCAAAAGTAAAGGAAAAAATCTTAAAAGAACCAAGAAGCAGGGAAATAAAATTTCCTCTACACAAGCAAAGATAAAAAATATGTCTTCTCAAAATCATGGAGTAAAATATTTAGCATTAGGGATTAAAAACTCACCAACCTACAAGTGTACCACCTGTGAAATAATCATTCAGAAGTGAAAGAAGGACTTTTCAGGCAAACAAAAGCTGCGAGTATTCATTACCAGTAAAGCTGCTTGTAAACAATGTTAAAAGAAATGCTTCTGAGGAAAGGAAAATAACATAGGTCAGAAATTCAGATGCATAGAGGAGAGCATCAGAAAATGAATAAATGAAAGTGATATTTTCAGTTTTATTTCTCTTGTTCTTATCTAACGGGTAATAACTACACCCACGCACGCATGCATGCACCCACGCACACAGTGATAAACCGAGTAACGACCCTCTGGTCAACGACAGCCATAGGTACTGGTGGTTCCACATTTTGCAGTGACATTGCACCTGCCTTGTTTTGTCAGGTATCTTTATGATGCTCACGCTGACACAATCATCTAAGTTTTATTTTTTCAGAATGTATCCCTTTGTTAAATTATCTCTGAATATATGGTAAACTTCCTTGGAGGGAGATACGAGAAAGTGAATTGTAGCTGAAATAGTGAATGAAAATCTAAGTAAAATATAAAAAGACTCCCGGGGTCCTGATGAATACTACTTTTTAATAAATGTAAGATGGCACTTCTAAAAAATAAACTGATAGATTCAGCATTCAAGTGTCAATTAACGCAACCTAAACAAGCTAACACATGATTACATTAATAGATGCAGAAAAATCATTTGTAAAATCAACATTCATTTATATCACAACTTTCAGTAACAGAATCAAGAAACATATTCTCAACTTGATAAAGAAAATCTACACCAAAAGTACATACTTAATATGATTCTTGAGGGGGAAAACAAAAGCTTTCCCCAAAAATTATGTTTGATCTTAGCCAAAAGGCCGAGAAGCGATCCCCCCCAAAATTATGAATAAGGCACAGATTTCCCCTCCCACCTCTTATGTTTTATCATTGTGCTGAAAATTCTGGCTAATCCAAAAGATGAGGAAAAGAAATAAAAGGTCAATAGGGGAGAAAGAAATAAAACTCTCTTTGTTTCAGAGATATTTTTATCTGCATAGAAAATCCAAAAATAAGTGGCAAAACACTTCTGGAACTAAATAAATATATCAAAGTTGTAGGATACAAGGTTAATGGACAAAAGTCAGTTGCTTTCTTACATACCAGCAATGATGAAGTAGAATGTCATATCCCAAACATATTACTGTTTACATTAGCACCTGAAGAAATGAAATAGATATAAATCTAACAAAATATGTACAAGACTTATATGAGGAAAACTACAAAGCCCTAACAAAAGCTATCAAAAGAGTAAATCAACAGAGAAATATTCTATATTTGTGGGTAGGAACTCTCAAATTGTTGCTATGTCATCTCTCCCCATTTTGATCTATAAATTAAATGCAAACTCAACAAAATCTCAGCAAGTTATTTTGTTGGTATTGGCAAACCTAATTTAAAGTTTCTGTGTAGAAGCAAAAGATCTAGAATAGGGGAAAATCAAAGTCAGAGAACTGATAAAACCTAACTTCAAGATTTACTATACAGTTACAATAATCAAGACAGTGTGGTATTGCTCTAAGAACAGACAAATAGATCAGTGGAATAAAATACAGAGCCATGAAATAGATTTACGTAAATGTAGCCAACTTACCTTTGAGAAATGATCAAGGGCAACGCAGTGGTGCAAAAATTGTCTTCAACAAATGATGCTAGAATGACTAGACATTCCCATGCCAAAAAAATAGTGAATCCAGACAGACTTAACACCCTTCCATAAAATTTAACTTAAAATAGGTCATACACCTAAGTGCAAAGTACAGAACTATATGACAAAGTATAAGAAAATGTAATCCTAAGTGCTGGGAAAAGGTATAGACAAATAAGCAGGACACAGGATTTTTGAGCAGTGAATTTATTCTTTATGAGACTAAAGGGGTAAACATATGTCATTATACTTTTGTCTGAAACCATAGATTAAACACAGCTGAAAGTGAACTCTAATATAAACTGTGAACTGTGGGTGGTGTGTCAAGGCAGGTCCATCAGTTGTAACAAATACATACAGTGATACAAATGTGGGTTGCGTGTGTGCTTGGAGGGACTAGAACAGGGAATATCAGCCAAGTCTCAGTCTCTTCTGCTCAGTTTTGCTGTGAACCTAAAACTGCTCCTCTAAACAGCTTTTTAATTTAGAAAACTCATCTTACTGACTTGCAAATTTTTGATTGCATTTCCTTTCAGATTATATAGCTTTTCATAATACACATATTTACCAAACCAATTTGAACTCTGGACCTGCTCCACGCTCTGATGAAATCCCGGAATCAGGTCTGTGCAGTTACAAATATCTTATCTTCTGTGGCTAGAGCTCATGAGGCGCCCAGATAGTGCTCCGCACTTCTGCGTACACTATCACATTTTGTTTCCACAGCAACCTAGAGAGCTGGGGACCTTACTCTCCATTTTCCACATGAAAACACTGGATTTCGGAAATGAAGCAACTTGCTCTTGACTGCATAAATAATTCTGAAACACACGACTATTACAGACCAAAACAAAGTAATAGACAACTTTAAACAGTGCATGTGTGTGTTGAGGAGGATGGTAGAAGGTGTCTTTCTCTATGACCACAATTTAAAAGTAATTCCCTAAAAATGAGATTCAGGAAGCGGAAACAAGAAAGGCAGTTTTATGTTTATGAAAAAACCCACAGAGCAATTTTCACATCATTAGGAAAAGCTAAAAGAGACTAAAGATGGCCAGAAGAGCTACTAACACCAGGCCTGGTAGTGCACGCCTATAATCCCAGCGCTTGGAGGGGCTGAGGCAGGAGGATCACTGTCAGTTTGAGGCTGGCCTGGGTTACAGTGACTTCAAGGCCATCCTGAATTACCTTGTGGAAACCTGTCTCAACAAGACCAATAAAAGACAGACAGCTGGAGGGCAGATATTTTCATACCTCTGTGACTCTAGCCTGAAAAAAGTATGTCAACCATCTTCAAAAACATATGCCCATAAGAGAATATCTGGAACATGGTTTCTTCCCACTAAAAAGCCATGATCTTTACAAGATCCAGCACAGATTTTCATGTGTCTGAAACACAAGCAACTTGTATCACCTGGAATTATCATCAACTAACTGCTGAAACAAACAGCCCCCATACTTCTCAGGGGTGTGAATGGAAGCTGAGCACCCCTCTCCTAAACCTGTGTCAGCCTTCTTTTTACTTGTGGCTCAGCCATTGATTCCCCTTCATGTCTCTCTGGCTGCCCCTCCCTGCATGGAAAACATCTACATCACACAGCACATTTTGGAAGCCATGACCAAATGTAGCAAAAGTCACTTCTTCCACACCATTGGCCCCAGCTCATTATAGCATCCAATACAAAAGAAGCCTGGGGTAGGTGGTTTAGCCGTGTGCCCTGGAAGGAGTGGGAACATGGGCGTGTGCACGCTACCAATTCAGCCAACAGTCTGTGTGGTTCCTGGAAAGAAGAGGTTGTGCAGAGAGGACTGGGAACTGGAATGGAAGCCCTGAGAGAAAAGGAACAGGGTGAAATGAACTTAGCCGAGCTCTGCCACAGACTTAGTTGGCAATCTGGGCTCAGACACTGAAACTCTTCAACCCTCAATTTCTCACCTGTGACAGGAAGCTAAAAGTGACTACCGCCAGTTGGAACTAGGTTGAAGACTGTTGAAGGAATTACATGGAAGTGTGAGTTTTAAATGATTAAAGAGCAAAATACAGGATCCTTCAGCTAAGGAAGAACTTTGAAAATGTGACCCAGACCCGTGCTGTGGGAGAGGTGTCCTTCCTCAGGTTCCTGGCCTCACACCCATTCCCTCCCCAATCCAGAAGCATCTGCTCAGCGCAGAACTCCTGTACCCTAGCTCTGCAGCCTCAACTGGCGGGCAGAGCAAGCTGATCACAAGGGAGAGGAAGAGTCCCTGCTCCTGCTTTTCCTGGATCCATACAGCACCCAGCATCCTAAAATCAAAGAGACCTGGTAGAGTCCTTTCTGTCTAGACAGTGACCTTTGGATTTGGAAGAGGGACTGAAATTTTGTTCTTTGGGTTTTTATTGTTTCCCGTTAGTGCAAAAGGTGTCGATACCAGAAGCAGACAGAACAAATGGGGTCACTGGAGACAAAGGTGAGATACTGAAGATGACTTAGGAGAGCCACAGGGGACATGAAGTTCCTCGGCTATGTGTCACAGAGGGCCATCAGTGCCTCTGCTACCCTTCCCATGCTCAGAGAATGTGACAGGGCTGGCTCAGCTGTCCTCTCAGGGGTGGGAGCAGACACACATCTTCTACCTCTGGAGAAGCCAGGGAAGCCTCACACTGAGTCCTTTCTAAATCTAAACCTCAGAGTCCGGGGCTTGATCAGTTAAAACGCTTGACAGCAGAGACTTCTTCCCATTTATTTGCCCAGGGAAATCACGAAGGAGCCAGGCTGCTTGTAGCGGCTGACACCACCATACTTAAGGCAGAAATTTCATCCCACTGCTTGCAAAATGGAGGCCCAGCTCCCCGTAATTTCATTTCTTTTCCAGGCAGCAAAGTGGGCAATGGGAAAGAAGAGGGCTCGCGCAAGCTGACCCTGCCCCTTGTTATCAGAAAAAAGTGACCTTCCCAGAGGCCTCAGCCAACAGACTTCCCCTTAACTGTCTTTTGGCGAGAACCATGTCCCTCTGCCATCCACCTGGCAAACTCCACTCAGCCTTCCTGGTCTGTGGGTGCTGCCGCCCTGAATGCAACCAAACATGCCTGGAAGATATTAGAAAATCTGGATCTGTACAGAACACATACAAACTTCTACCTTCTCATTACTCCCTAAACAACCCAGCATCACAACAGTGGACAGAGGATTCCTATGCTATTAAGTATTAGAAGTAAGCTAGAGATGACTTAGCACTGGATGTGAAGCGTGTATACAGGCTATAGGCAAAAACTGTGGCATTTCATAAAGGGACCTGAGCAGCCACTGCTTTGAACATCACCAATTCCCCTCAGATACACAGGGAGGACTGTATGGCTTTTGTCTGTACCTTTTCTTCCTGAAAAAAAAAAATCTGCTGATAAAGAAAAGGGGAAAATAAATACTAGGCTGGCAGCTAAAAGGCTAACAGAACTCCGCTTTGGGGGAAAAGTTCAACCTAGAGTTGAGACACAGAGATGATGTCGTGTTTAGCAACCTCTTGAGAGTGAGTTTATCTCTGCAGAGCCCCAAATGCGCAGAACAAGAGCTGCCACAGAACATCAGCCTGGCTCAGTCAAAGAGCTCAAAATGTGTGCATTTCCATATAATTACTGATTTCCTCAACAGATTTAATGTCTAAGTTTATCTTCACTTTAATCCAATTTCACGCCTGGAGTAGAGGGATTCCAGGAGAAGGTCTTTCATAACCTTCTGATATCATTAATTATTGCTACATTGGGAGTTTCTGCTCAGAACAAGCAGGTTTTTAAACAGAAATCATTTGTCTCTCAGCAGGGAAACTCCACAGCTTTATATCTGAGGCTTCAAGCTGCTGCCCTTGAGTCGTGGGTTTCCCAGTGACCTCCCTGTGCTCACCTCCATGCAGAATCAGTCCTTCCTCTTGGTTTCCCAGATCAGCCTAATTTGCCACCTGTAGCGGGAGGCATCATTTCCTCCTCTAATTGTTGAAAGGGGTTTTCTGGAAGGAAAGGCCAGCCTTTCCCCGAGCTCTGGGCAGTTGGTCATGCGTCCTGATAATTTTCTGCTAAAGGAAATCCCCAAACTCATTAAAAAATAATAATAATAGATTAATTGACCAGTTCAGTATCATTGCTCCAGGACCCAATAAACTTTGCAGAGTACATTCCAATTACCACCACGCTCAGCAGGAACTTAGTGGGTAAGCTAGCCTAAGTCTTCTCCAGCATGCAGGAATTTTTATGCACGCCATTCATGTCACTCTTCTGTTTTGGCATGGAGTTCAGGTCCAACTGCAGCTCTGCATCTCATTGCTGTAACTGCTGCTGTGACCTGGAGTGCCTGCTAATGACTCCATGAATCCAGCAGGGTCTCAGAAAGTATGGCCATGAACTTGAGTTTGCTAGGGCCCTTGAGGTGGGGTGCTTGGGCTGAGAAGAAGCACCCTTCCTAGAGCTCAAACATGTGGGACTCCCTCAGCACCCTGGCAGGTGGTATAGCTGCAGCTCACCCACCACACCACAAGAAGGTCAGCAGGAAGCAGGACTTTGATAACTAAGTGATGGTAAAAGCAGGCCAGAAAGTGTGGCCCAGGCTGGCAAATGAACCTGCTAGGTCTTGGTGATGGCAGAGGATGTTTTGCCACAGGGCTGCTCCCTCTAACACAAGCTACATCATCATTTGGAAAGCTCTGACACTATGGAAACATTTTTCCTGGAAGGGCACCAGGGTGTAAAAGATTTCATGCAAGACTGGATTCTAAACTGACTCAACAAATATTCAGTAATCACCTCTTCTGTGAGATGATGGGTACATTACTTTGTTCCACTATAGTAATCGTTGGGTTCTATGTGTGTGTCTTACCATGTTACACACATCATCTTACATATGCACAATAACAATTTATTGTAAGGGGAGGAAGGGAGCTGTATCAGTTTTGAACTAGCTCTCATAGAACGAGATGATTTCTCACAGTGGATCCCCACACATCCCTGTGCCAGAAGCTTGTTCTCCTGTGGTGTTGGGAGGTAGTGGGACTGTCAGGAGGTAAGGTCTCGTGGAAGGGGATCAGATCCTATGGCCTGGCCTGCAAGGGATGCATGTTGGTCCCATGGTCTGCGTTAGTTCCTGAGGAAGCAGGTTCCTTTAAAGCCAGGCTTCCCCATGCATTTGACCTCCTCTGCATACGGCTGCTTCCCATTCTGCTTCTCCCCTGCATTGCACTACAACCAAGGATGCATCTCTAGGACACAGACAGGCTCCAGGACACATACCAGGCTCTTTGGACCTTTTAGCTCCCAGCAATACTTTATTGATAAGGTACCCAGCTTCACATATTTTGTTATAACAACAAAAAATGGACTACTACCCCACCGCCTGCCATAGTTCTGATCTGACAGAAATGACGCCAGCCCCACCCTGCCCTTCGTGCAGGCTTCTTCTGTCTTTCCTCCTCTCTGGGGCTCACAGCTATGTCTTCACCCTAGAACACATTGGCCTTTATTTTCTCACAGGAACACAACAGCCCCCCAATGTTTGTTTGAGGAAGGATTTCATTCATGGCCAAAGTCAGAAACACTGCTCTGTGCTCTCATGCATCCCATGGCACCTGAGTGACTGACATTCTCCACAGTCCAAGGCAGCAACGCAACATTAACTCAGGAGCCTTCCATGTCAAAGCAGGTTTTTAATATCATCTGCAAAAAATAACAACCCTTTAATTAACTAGATTTTTTTCTGTTAGTTATCTAAGAATGTGAATACACCATCAGAATTCTTAGTTCTCAGAACCTTACAACATTCTAGGCATGCTACAGATAAGCAAAAATTACACAGTGTAATGGGAAGTGTTTTTATTATTTAAAAAAACACACACACATTAGTAAAATTGTATCTACAGCACCAAGTATTCGCAAGGGTTTAAAATATTAATGCATGTTGGATGCCAAGTTATTCTGAAGCCTCAACCAGACTCCTGTTTGGCAGGAACAATTTTGCATAGGCAATTAGATACACGTGCAAATATTTAACTATAAGTTGGTGCTTATACCACTGAAATAGGGTGGTTCATCAACTAGCACCTGGTTGGCAGAGACAATTAAGGACTTGCCTGTATTAGAATTAAATCCTCTCCACCTTTGCAGTACTCTGGAAATGCAAACAATTGGGGAAATTTTAAGATAGGAGGAGAGTTTTTAAAAACTGAAAGATACCTCTGAATCCTAAATTCCCAATGGAGGCCAAAATACTGGAAATATGTCATCTGTATACACATAATCTCTGTGTCATTTTCTATGTCTCTTAAGAGATCATGAGTTGCTGAGCTGGCAAATCCGTTCTTCAGTTTGGGTGGATTTTCAATAATTGTACATTTAGTGTCCAATGTGGACATTTTCAGACCTGGGAATACCTCAGTGGTACAGTACTTTCCTACCATGAGGGAGACCGTGGGTTCAATCCCCAGCATCGCTCATACACACACAAAAGAGATAAACATCTCTTACCACTTAAATAGCATATCAAAGATCAAGTGTCATCACTTATTAAATAGTAAGTGGCAGTGTAGTGATGCATAAATACACACACAAAGAAGGTGTGTCTGCGGAAACATAGGGAGAAACCAGAATTTTCTAATCTCTGACCTACTCACTTGTCCTAAAAAAACAAATAACATTTACCATCGTGTGCAGAAATGAGAACTGAGCTTAAAATCAGAAGATAAAATCAAGCCCAGCTGTTTTGTTTCTGGGTTTTCAGTCCTCAGCGAACTAATACCTCTGTGCCTAGGTTTCCTCAAAGGTAAGGAAAACAGATTCTATCTCCAAGATGGTAGAAGCGCTGAAACAGAAGCAGCCAAGCATTCTCCTTCTCCCTCCAGAACAAAAGCCGGCTCTCCCAGCTGCACTTGCCAGCGCTACCTGGCCCTGTGAGAGGCACTGTTGACAGCGTAGGAAGCACCCAGTTGTCTGCCTAGCACACATTGCTAGAGGTGGCTCTAAAAGTCACTCATCTCCTCCTGAGATGTTTCTAAATGAATACCCCATTTAAGTACAAATTAGAGTGACAATAGATGAATGTTTCAATGCAGCCCACTGGGCATTGAGGCTGGACCCAGTAACATGAACTACAGTACAGTTAAGATGTGTATTTGACTTCCAACAATTCCACAAAGTAATCTTTTCCTACGGACAGATACAACATTCTAGCAATGAGACTCAGAATTCATGCTTTTAGCTTTTAAATACACCAGTCCGTTCAAATTCACAGCCCCAATGTGTCCAAAGATTTTCCGGATACGTATATTCTTTCTAACACAATGAAGTTCTATAATATTTTGTCTCTTATTTAAACATTGTGTTCCTTATAAAAATAAAAATCAATCACAGGGTCAGAATGTACTGTTTTATAAGTTGACTGGGCATTCTGACAACGTCATCCTTAAAAATCTCACCCCAGACACCTGTTGGCGTGTTCAGGCTAAGGACCGAGGGTTCACATCATTGCATTACATTGCCAGCGCTAGGCCAGGCAAACATTACCTACATGCACAGCCTCTGCTTGTTGTAGCTCTGTTTTGCTTGAGAGGCAGAGCAGTGTTGATGAAAGGACAGAGACCTGCCACCAAATAAAAGAGCTCCATCTGTGTGGCTTACTAACTGCATGACAATGACAAGCAATTACCCTTTCTGGACCCTGATCTCCTTATCCACAAAATGCAGTATTAATATCTCCAACTTGGGATCATCATTCCCTACTGGGTGCTGCGTGTCCCAAACACCCAGGGCCTCCAACAAGCAAATTTCTAAACGCCTCTCTCTGCATAAATAAAACCCTAAACACAATGTGCCAGCCTTACCCCTTGTTGCCATTACTTACACTGGATCATTTTTCTAGTGAATAAAATTTTTTTTTGGAATTTCCCTCTGACATGGTAATGTGTGGTCTATGATAATTCAAGGAATCTTGGAAGATCTTCCAGCCACGTTTTCACCTAATGTCTCACTATATGACACTCTGTACTCTAGGGGCTGAGCCAAGACAGAAAACCAATTACTAATTTCTCTCTACTATCCACAATTTAACTTTTTTTGTGAAATAATTACATCCTCATGGAAAGTTGCAAAAGTAGTGTGGAGTGGTGTGCTTACACAGAAGAGCACTGTAGAACAGTGACCTTGTATGAAACAGCAGTACAATATCAACCCTAGAGAGCTGATTTTGCCTACTGATGTTAGCCAGACTATACATCTTATTCAGTATCTACCGAATTACACATATCTACATATCTTCTAAGAGTCTGTGCACACACACATGTCCAGCTTGATGCCACCAATAGATTCCTATAACAACCACCAGCACAAGGCCACAAAACACTCCACTACCATATCAGAACCGTCCATGCAACCCTATGTTCACATCTGAATAACAAACTTCAGAATCAAATGTGCTTCATAGCAGCAGAATTCACAGTACACAAACGGTAAAAGCAAACCAGATGTCTGTTGGCAGATGAATTGGTAAGCAAAATGTGGTAAGAAAGATATAATGAAACATTACCAATGTGTATAAATAAAGGAAATTCTGATCCATGCTACAACTGGGAGGCAACTAGCGTCATCAAATTAACAGAGACAGAAAGCAGTACGGTGGATGCCAGGGGCTGAGGGGAGAGAAGAGGCTCAAATGGGTACAGAGTTTCAGATTTCCAAGACAAAAGTCTCTTGGACATGGATAGTAGTAATGGTTGACCAACAGTCTAAACATACTTGATGCCACTGGACTGTATGCTGAATGGATACTGAAATATACATTGAACGTACATCCTATGAGGACACAGCCCATAGACTCAGAAAGGCCTATATGCAAATCCTAGGCTGGAATGTTCTGTTCACCAGCTTTGTGGTTTCAGCCAGCAAATAACCAGTGTGTGCCTCCGTTTTCCCACTTAAAAATGCCAATAATTACCAAAGATACCTCAAAGGGGTTTGTAAAGATTAAATAAGGTGCTGCTTTGTAAAGGTGCTTGGCCTGTGCTTTGCGTTCAACAGATGGAAGACCTTGGCCTCGAAGGCCAACATCCTCCTCCTGGATATTCCAAGACTTTCCTGCAAAAGGAGACCTAAGGGGCTCTACAAGGGGCTGAGATGAAGGGGGAAAACTACTGAGCTGAGCAGGCCAGGTCAGTGTCTTCCCACTGAACAACCTGTGAACCCCATGTCACCCCAAGGACGCTATGACCACTCACTCAACCCGGTGCAGTTTTATCACGTTTCTACTGATTTTAAGTCAAAACAGTTTTGACTAGTTTTTTTTAAATGTTTCAATCCTAAATCCCACTTGCCCTGCATTGGTAGCTTAAAACATATGAGAGGTCAAAGAAAATATAGGCCAATGAAAATAACATTGCAGCAAGAAATTAATTGCAAAGCCTGTTTAATATGACAGGGGACTCCCTAAAATCCTATTATATCCTTCCCCGCTTCTCTTCGTCGTGTGCACTGGTTCTGTGCACAAAGGCCAGGGCAGACTCCCCTGTGCATTGTTGCATTAATTTGACATTTCTGGCTCCAATTAACCTTACATTTCAGCTATTTTCTAAAAATTGTTCTTGTAATTTGTGATAAGGTTATTTTTTTCTATTGCTGTTTCACTGGCTTGTGCACAAAGGCCTGTTGCAAAATCCCCAGCCCAGTTTCTACATGTTGCAAAGCAACACACTGCTGTTTATGCTGTATCTACTCATAAGCAGAAGAGTTGGGTAAGTGACAGTTTCCTGTGTTGTATGTTGGTTGGGACAACATGAAAGGACCCTATGTTGGCTCTGTGGGCATTATGACCTACTAACCCTGGTTACGAGACAAGGACAGGAGTCCAAGTGGAAAAAGAATACTGGATTTTGATTCAGTAGATCTGGATGTTAATCGCACCCACATACCTGAATAGCTATGCTTACCTTATGGCACAATTAGGAGGTGTCTTGAGTCTTAAGGAGGTGGAGTTTAGTGGGAGGAAGTTAGGTCATAAGGGGTGAGGAAGTTAGATCTTTGGGGATCTACCCAGGAAAAAGATATTGAGATTCCACCCCTTCTTGTCTTTCTCTTTTGCTTCCTGGCTGCCATGATGGCAGTCTCGCCATGCAATCACACCATGATGTTCTGCTTCACCGTAGGACCAAACACAATGACATCAAGTAACTATGGGGCGGGGGGGGGGGCTCTGTAACAATGAGCCAAAATAAATCCTTCTTACTTTTAGTTTATCACCTCAGGTAGTAGCTCACCTCACTAATGGAAAGTCAGCTATCACACCTTCCTTCATTCCTATCTAGTTTTTGTGGTGGCTGAAGCTGAGAAAGTTTTAAGGACTGGAGCAGATACTGTAAGTATCTGCCATCTATGCTGCATGAAAACCGCAAAATACATTGGACAATGCCTCCCACTCAACTGAGGGCACTGAGTTTTATACTTCTTAGTTTCAATTATTTATTTTCTGAGCTACCCTAACTCAAAATTACCTTTAGAGTTGAAGCTTAATATGGCACCAGATTTGGCCTCCACAAATACAGAATTTTTTTATAAGATATTTTGAGTATGGAGCCCTCCCTCAAACATTCTTCTACATACTTTCTTCTTCTAGTGCTTCCCTGGGAAAGGCACTATGCTATAGGATAGCTGGGGAGACAAATCCTTTCCTCCTTAACTCCTACACTCTGTTTAGAATTACACATATAAAATAAGACCTGCAGAAAGAAGTATCACATGGGTTCAAATGAGTATCCCGATACTCAATTTTGGGGCCCAGGAACCAGGAGCTCCAGGATTCCTCAGGACCTCATTGGAAAAGGGAAATTGCACATCCACCACAGAAAAGCTGTCCCAGCATCTGCCTTCTCAGAAGATGACTGATAAGCCAGTGTGTTAGGTGGCTCTTCAGGAAGAACAGACCCTGCTGGAATTATGAGTATGAGAGATTTACCAACAGGACTGGAGGGCAGAGACAGGAGGAAAGAGGGAGATTCTAGCATACAATGCAGGTTGGACATGCAGAAAGATGACCAAGAAAGAAGTGCCTCATTTCTGGGTATAGCTCTGAGAAAGGCCTGGCTAGCTCAATAAAAGAGTCAAATAAACATGATCGGTGATCCCCCAGCATTTGTAGAGGACTGGTTCCTGGACCTCCCACTCCTATGGATAACAAAATCTCTCCCTTATAGGGAATAGCATAGTGTTTGCATGGAACCTATGCACATCCTCTTGTATACTTTAAATCATCTCTAGAGGACCTCCAACACTTAATACAGTATAAGCGATATGCAAGTTGTCATATTGTATTACTTAGAAAATGATAACAAGAAAAATGTCTATATAAGTTGGGTACACGTGCGGGTTTCTGTGACTATTTCGATCCAGGACTGGTTGACTCTATAAACGCAGGACCAAGAGCTGACTATAAACACTTCCGTGAGGTCACCTACCCATCTTTATAGTTATGCTTCCCTTCTTTTATCCTTGATTTTTTCAACTGTTTCTTGTAGTCTTTTGTTTTATAAACTTCAAACTTACGTCTGTGGTTATACAAATTGTTTAAGAATTCAAATAAGTCCATTTTATTGACTGAATTTGAGTTATTTTTTCTGAAAAGATTATCCCTGTCATTGAATGTTGAGACAACTTCCCTACCAAACTAACAATTCAGGTGAAATTGTTTTCTGACTAAAATGTCAGGGATCATTTCAAAGTGCTTCCCAAGCAAAAGATGCATATCCCCCTCCTTTGTCAGTGCTGTGTGTTCCCTAGTTAGTTAAGAAAATGTTGCCCTCATATTTAAAAAAACCAAAAGAAAACAACTCTCAGCACTCAGTACCCACAGAAGGGATTAAAGATTTTTTTTCACACTTCAGGCATCAGATGCTGGGTTTTAAAATACTGTACATGGTGTGAACTTAGCTTTCAACATCAAATGCAGCTTTTCCAAGTTTGAAACCAAGTGGCTGAGAAATAAGGGTGCTGAGCAGCAAGATGCACATGTGCAGAGCACTGTGCTGTTCAATTGCCACACGTGTGAGCAAGTACAGCTGTTCACCCACAGACAGACAGCTGCAGGGCCTGCCAGGACTCTGAGTCTCCCAAACCTCAGTGGCTGCATATGCACAAGAAGACACACACACACACACACACACACACACACACACACACACACACACCATATACTAGACATGCTGGCTGAAATGTTAGTGTATTTTGCACTAATGTGTGGTTTCATCCATATGTGTGTTTGAAATCTATACCAGGCAGGGAACACTGTACAAAAATCTGATGAAACAGAGTTGTTCTTTCTCTATTAAAATTAAAGAACTATCTGTACATACTTTAAAAATCACTGTGATTTTGTACCATTCTGATGAGGTACACTTGAACAACCAAGAATACCCAAGAATGATGTCAATAAATAGCAAAATCAGTCCCCCATATTCATGAATTCAAAGTCCAATCTCTGATCAAAAACAGTTGAGAGAAAGTGCATCTGCACTGAATGTGTATAGACTTTTTGTGTCATTATCCCATACACAATGCAGTGTAACTACATAGCATTTATACTGTATTAGCTCTTACAAATTATCAGGAGATTACTTAACGTATGTGAGAGAGAATACTTAGATTACACAGCAAATATTGTGCCATTTATATAAGGGACTTGAGCATCCATGGATTTTAATATCAATCCAGGTCCTCATGGATACCAAGCTATCACCTCGGTGACCACAGGATCTGGATCTCTTGGCTCCCTGGCGGGGCTCTGTAGGTAACATAACAGATGATGCGTGCCCCGGCGTTCAACTCACGTTTCCAAGTTTAGCTTTTGTAATATTGAATGTTCTGATTTTGCTGACCCTCAAGGAAGTCAGGTAGGCAATGCGGCAGAAAGAATTCTGTAGCAGTATATCTGGCTCCAGTCCTCCCTCTGCTCCCGACTCCCTCTGTGTCCACAGTGCCCTCAATGTCCTCATCTGGAAAATGGGTCCATCCCTCCTTTTCCCATGGGTCAAATAAGTATTCCAGGAATGTAGGTGAGTAGGCTTCATCCACGGCACAAGGGTATGTAAACTCAGCTGTCCGTCCCAATAGCAGAGTACAGGATCATGGCCAAGAAAAGGCAAACCGACGCCCCACTAGATCTGAGACAAGTCAAGGAGTCAAATTCTTCTGTGGACCTTTCCTTAACTCATGTCTCAAAGAATTTCTTCCCAGGGAAGAGCAGTTGTAACATTTAATAAACTATGATGAGACCTCTTCAACTTCAATATTTCCAACCCTACCAGGCTTCTGCAAAACTCAGTTTTTAGAGAAGTCAGACTCAATTTTCTCTGCGTGTGAGCCTAATGAAAGTCATCATTTTAAAATGTTGTCTGCTGTAATTGCTACAGTTATTGAGTGCTCTTTAACCCTCATAATATTCTCTACAAGTAAAGAAAGTCAGGCAAATTAGGTCCAATAACTGGCTTTAGCTCGTAAATGGCAATACTAAGGTAAAATTCAAACACTGTGTCAAATTGCTACATGTCCCTTTAACTCCTGAGCTTTCCTGAGAGCTTCTTTGGAAAGAGTCCTCCGCATTACTGCTACTTAGCATATTTTAAATCCTTATGAGTATTTTAGAAAGTACTGAAAGCAAATCCCAGTTTAGTGCTGGTACAAGAAGTCACGATGGCGCCATGATTGTGCTGGTATCTTGCATAAGAATCCAGCGGCAACTTCACACCTGTGGCCCTTTAACCAGCTTGATTAGTAATAGCTTCCTTCTTCACTCTAGAAAGTAGCCAGGCAAAAGTAAGACACTGTGAGACCATTCCAGGCTTAAAACTTTTGGAAGGATATAAATATATAGTGTGATCAAAACTGTAATGTTTAAATTTATTACAAAGATATACTGCTATTAATTCCCCCTCAGAATATTCCCTCTCACTTTGAACACACTTATCTCATCATTTGTGCCACTTTCTGAAGCAGTTCTGGATGTGCTCTTTCATGAGAGTCTTCAGTTACACTCTCCTGGCTGCCTCAACGTCCTGCACGGAGTGAAAAACATTCACGTCATTTTGACTTTAGGCAAGAACCAAAGGCCACACAATGCCCAATCTAGTGAATAAAGTGGATGAGGACACACTGGCGTGTTTTTCAAAACCTGCCTTTCCGTTTGATGGTGCAGAGGTGCAGCATTTACTATGTTTTGTTTTGGTTTTTGTTTTTTTGTTTTTTTTATCACAGCTCCTAAACACTCACAAAAGGAGGACATCCAGACCTGCTTCAGAAAACGGTAAGAACAGTGGGATAAGTGTGTTCGAAACAAGGATATTTTGAAGGGGAAATAATGGTAATGTATCTTTTACTGTAATGAATGTTCCTATTGAAACACACATGTATTTCTTTATCAGCCCTTGTACACATAAAATGACTAACGAAATGAAATTCCTAAAGATGACGTTTCTGGGAATTAACTGCTGTTTCTCTGGAAAGTGAAGTTAAGAATAATGCCTTATGTATCTCAAAATATCTAGAAGAGGGGATTTTGAATGTAACTGCCATGAAGAAATCATAAAAAAAAGTTACATGATAGAAATGCTAATTACTCTGATTTGATCACTACTCAGCACATACACGAATCAAAACATCACACAAGACCCCATCAATATGCACAATTACTACATTAATTTTTTAAAATTCCTGGCAGATTTAATTTCTTGATTTAAGATTCTCAGGTAATGAGTCCTTCAATCTCCTCTGGTGATTTCTCTGTAGTTTAAATACCCAATAACTTAGTACATAACACCACACCCAGAAGTCCAGGGATCCTGAGAAGTGGAAAATTCTTCTCAAAGTTCTGTTTTAAAACTTTACAATTTCCCCTTTAAAAGTACAAGTTTTTAAAATATATTCTGATTTCGGGTTTTTCTCTTTCAGTGCCAGGATTGAACCCAGAGCCTTGTACATGCTAGGCAAGCACCTTACCACCAAGCTATTGCCCCAGCCCTACCTGCAACTTTGTAATGTACCCTGTGAGTATAGCTAATAAATAAAAGAGATAGTTGTTTACATTTTATTCTAACTGAATACTTCATTTTAACTGTTTACACTAAAACTGATTAATGTATATGTGTGAGTTAAAAGAGTTCCACCTTATGAAACGGTTTCCTATTACCTCTCTATGCTCCAGCTAGTCAATAAGGAAAATTGAACATAAAAACATGATTCCCTAAATTGTACCTGCTTAAGTGTGGCATTTGGGCTAAGAATAGTTGTGTCTCATTGGCTTATCAGTGTGATGTGGATTCCTTCTCCAAGGGTAGATGCACGGTTTCCTGGGAGGCACTGCTTTAGTTCTCAAAGAACCAATCCTCCGGGACCTCTTGACAAGGGGTCACAGTGTCAGCCTTACCACTGTGACCAATCAGAGCAGCTCCTGTACCCATTCCTGGAGATCAGCACAGGACCCAAGGAAATGCGGCAGCGACTCCTCCACCAAGAAGCTGGGACACTGCTCCTTCACTGCACACCCACTCATTAAGCGGGGCACACTGCATGCGGGCACAATTGCTGGCAATACTTCAAGACCTCAGCCTAGGCTACCATGTTTTGGTTATGACTCCAAAAGCACAGGAAACAAAAGCAAAACTAGACAAATGGGATCACATCAAACTGAAAAGCTTCTGTGCAGCAAAGAAAACAATCAACAGAGTGAAAAGACAACCTGCAGGATGGGGAAGACCGCTTACCAACTGTTCATACGATGTGTGACTAGTATCCAGAACATGTATGTGAGGAACTCCAGAACTTAATAACAAAATACTAACTCATCCAATTTAAAAATGGGCAAGTGACCTGCATAGGCAGTTCAGAAGATGAAACATAAATGCCCAACAAGTGCATAAAAACGTGCTCAATCCTGTCAACCTTCAGGAAAATGAAGTCAAAAGTATAACACCATTCCATCCCATAGCAACTACAGTAGCTATTATCAAAAAAAACTAAAACTAGTAAACGCTAGTGAGGAAATGGATGAAAAGTAAAGAACTCTCAAACACTACTGGCAGGACTGTCAATTAATATAGCCATATGGAGAAAAATATGGAATTCCTCTATCAGGTCAGCCTTGTGATTCAGCTCTCTCACTTGTACCCAAAGGAAATGAGACCAGCACACCAACCGACCCCTGCCACCCTTGTTTACTCCTGCACTGCTCACAATAGGTAAGACACAGAATCAACCTCAGCATCCCTAAGGGGACAAAGAAAATGTGGAATATATACAAAATGGAGTATTATTCAGTCATGAATAATGAAGCCTTATCAGTTGCAACAAAATGGATAAAACTAGAAGAAACTGCATTAAGATCTAATATAGACAACAACACTAATACCACACGTTCTCTCTCTCTTATGTGGAAGTTTGAAAAGAAAAACTTGAACCCAGTGTAGAACAGTGATTGCTACAGGTTCAGTCAAAACAGAGCTGAGGAGGGGAACCCTGGACAGAGGGAGGCTGGCTTTAATGAGTGCGCCCAGGATGTGGAGATTGGAATATTCCACAGAATCCCACTTATGTATCATTAATACACATGAGTCAAAACTTTTTAAAAATACAAACGTTGGTGAGAGAGTTCCAACTTTCATCAACCTTAAATAAACCTTCTCTTTCCCAGGAAAAAGGATTTTTCTAAGATGCTTTTTACATAACGAAATTGCCCGCATTTCAAATTCTTTGCTCAGAGCCCCAGAGCGGGAACACTGGCTTCCTGTCAAACTGTGACCTCTGAGCCCTTCAACATCGAAGTGTATCCCAGGTTGGGCTCCTGATTATCTCCGTTTTATTTGAGCTGGCTTCATGCAAAGGACAAAACACGCAGGCCTTGAGCACTTACTTGACCCTCCTAAAAATATTTAACGTGTGAATTAAACCGACAGGCTTTGCCAGAAGTGCTCTTCACCTTTTATGTCTGGGGCTATTTTCCCCCAGCATTTAATCACTAAAACATAAGTAGATAAAGACAACTCAGATGAATTGTGTTCCCCGAACTAAACACCTTGAAGGAAATTCTTTATTTCCAGTTTCTCGCAGCAAGTGTTACAAAGTGTTCTACACCCTTTGTGTCCCCGCTGGATTCAATTATCCTGGAAAGGAACGTTATTGTTCACAATGAAGATCCAGGGGCTATTAGTGTGATCCGACAGCTGTACTGGGGGTGAACCCAGAAGCAATGAGGCAGAGAGCCGGAGAGAGGCAGCGGAGCTGGCCTGATGAGGGTCGGAGACAATAAAATTATACAGCCCTCTTTGTTTACTGCCCTTTCGGGATTAATGCCAAAAGGCCTGTTCCATGACAACTGACTGCAAAAAGGAATAATGGGGATTATTGGACATTTCCAGAAGGCATGTCTAGACCGCCTCTTTCGCAGTGAATCAGTCAACAATATTTATTAAGCGCCTCTGTCAGATAAAGCACGCTGCAAAGTGCTGTGCGGAGAGAGAAAAAGAAGCAACCTCATGGCTTTCTTAGGTAGGAAGGCATGCTACCTGCTGTCTAGCTCCTATTCATGAGTTCCTATTTCATGTGCAATCATGGGCTGAACATCAGGGCCGGGAGGAAAAGCAAAGTCTGACCCCAAGGTACATGTAGGAGGCCTGTCCTAGAGGGCCTGCCCTCTTTGGTGGCCGACTTGGGGCTGGTTACACATGTGGTCCTGGGCTCAACAGGGTAACACCCACATGGCAGGTATAAAATGAACTTTTATGAAGTCTGGTGGAAACCAATGGAAGCACAGGACACAGAGTAGGAAGATGTGGCCAATACAGTGTCCCTAAGGCCACATGGACTCAGCTTGCAGAAAAGACTACACAAGAGGACACTGAGCAAATGAGCAAGATCAGATACAGCTGTGTGGCCAGAACCAGGGGTGACCTCAAGTCCCTGGAGAAATAGGACAGGCTGTGGGTACTCCAGGCTGCAGTTTGTGTGACTGTTTCTGAAAACATGCCTTCAAACAAATCTCTGACAGGCCAGACAAAGGCCCTTAAGCTTCAGTGTACAGCAGACTTTGGCTGGCTAGTGCCAAAAGAATCTGAAGAAGAGAGGCCGAAGCCCAGGCAGACATTCAGGGACCCACAGGATACCACTGGCTGGAGTTTGTCCTGAGGACAATTTAAAAAGGGTCATACCACAGAGAAGCCTGTGGGAGGCAAGCCATGGCCTCTGAAAGACCCACAGGATGCATCTGCATAATAAGAAGGTGCTGGAGAGTTAAGCCAGACCCAGAGAGCTGGTAACATTTGGAATGTAATGAGCCAATGCTTGCACAGAACTGAACCCCAATCTCCAATGCCATGACATCTGAATATGGGGCATTTGGTATATAACTAGATTAGATGAGGATGTGAAGGCAGGGTCTTGTGATGGTTAAGCTTAATTGCCAACTTGATTGGCTTGGGAGCTGCCATGGGGATTAGTTAAGCACATTTCTGGGTGAATCTAGTTAGGTCATGGAGGTGTGATCCTAGGTACGAAAGGACCTCTGGTCCCTGGCCCCTTCTTCTCTAGTGCTGTTCTCCCTGCTCTGCTTCACAGCAGAGATGAGCAGCTTTGCTTCATTTCTTTCTGCCTTATAGCCTCATAGCAGCTAACCGTGGTGCTTCTGCCTCAGAGCCAGCTAACCATGGACTAAAATCTCCTAACCATGAGCTAGATGAAACCTCTCCTCCTTTAATTTGTGGGTATCAGGTAAGGTGTTCCAGCAATAGGAAATCTGATCAGCAAAGGTCCTCGTGAGGGGATACCAGAGTCCTGGCTTTGTCTCTTTCGGCCATGTGAGCAGAGTGAGGAGGCAGCCATCTGCAGCACAGAGCCCCCACCAGAATCCCCCCATGCAGACACTTTGATCTAGGACTTTCCAGACTCCAGAATTACAAGTAATAAATGTGTTTTGTTTCAGCCACTAGAGCAGTTTTGGCAGACCAAACTGTCTAAAACCACAGTGCAGTAGAGGTGGGGCCTTTACAAACAGACTGATGTTCCCAAGACAAGGGTGGGGTAAGTGTCTTCAGGCTGGATTGTCATAAAGCTTCCTCCATTGCATACACCTTCTGCCTTTCTGTGATAGGATGATACAACACCTTCACCGTTTCCTGGCTCCTGGGCCTTGGACTTCTCATCCTCCGTGTAGTGGCTTGACAACTGGTGGTCAACGTATAACCCCCAGCTGAGCTGAGTAAATGTGGTGATGAGTGTGGGAGGACCACCTTGGGATTGTTGCTAGCAGCATAAGAGGCACAGTTGGAGGAGAGGATGTTGGGAGCCGAGAGAGGCTGCTGTGAGCTGGTAGAAGCTGTGAGGAGCTGTTGGTTGTTTTGCAGGAGCTCGTCATGCTGGCTTTCCTGATGAACTTGGCTGTTTTCATCCTCTGAGGAGCTCAGGATCTCACCGGCACTGAGAATAGCTTTGGCTCATTTTGGGGGAGCTCTGGTCCTCACTATGAGCATCGCTTCCTGGCTCTGGAGGGGAAGGTGGTGTGCTGCTGGTCTCCTAGAGAAGCTTACCACGTTGGCTTCCCTGATAGGAACTCAGCCATCTTGATCATCGCGGGAGGTTGGGACCTCACTGTTGCTGATGATGGCTATGGTACTTTTTGGGGGAGCTCTGGTTCTTCTGAGTGTCCGTGACTGGCTCCAGTGTAGATCCCTCAGCCTGCTAGCACAGATCATTCATCCTGCTGACACAGACTTCCTAGATTCCTCCACTGAACTTTGGGCCTTCCCAGCACAGATCCGTGAAACAGCCCTGCATGAGATATTTTTATGGGCTTTGCGCCCTCAGTTGGATTTGTAGGAGGCACTGCTTTGAGCTCTAGGTCTTCAGCTGGACTCATGCAGGACATTATCACAGGATCCAGGCCCTCAGCTGGATTCTTGTTCTATAGTGTGTGGACAGACTTCCTGCACTCTGTATATCATTCTTTGGGTAACTACTATAAATAATCATACAAAATATGTGTCCTGTATTATTATATCAATCCCCTTACAAAAATAAGCCCCAAGCCAACACACTCCAGAACTGTGAAATAAACTTCTATTCTTTATAAAGTACTTAGTCTCTGGTATTGTTATACCAACAAAAAACAATTAAGAAATTGACTAAATATCTAACTCATATTTCATGTTACTGCAGTCCTCTAAATTTAGGAAAAATGTTTAGATTCAAACAAACAGATGTTGCTGCCATGATGAGTTCCCCAGAGTGGGACTGATGCAACCACAAGAAAATCCATATGATAAACAAAATACTGATGATCCCTAAGGTTCTTTTTCCCAAGTATCCACACCCCTTCTCCTAGGTAGCCATTCCAACATTAGCCTGGATGCTTCTTCGAAGGGATTTCAGGATAATGAAGGTCCCAAATCAGTTGACCTTAAGGAATGAGGGTTACCCTTTGTGAGCCTGACCTAATTAGCTGGGCCCTTATAAGGGACTGGGCTCTTCTAAGCAAAAAAGATCCAGAGCATGAGATGAGGTGATGAGGTGGCTGTGGGACAAGAAATGTGGGTGACTTCTGCAAGCTAAGAGAAGTCCTTGTTTGAAAAATAGCAAACAAATTCAACAGAAAGCAAGCATGGAAGCTGATTCATACAAGGTGCAGAGAGGCCACATGACCAGATCCATGAGCAGAGAACCCATTCATGCCTTACCCAGAAGTCTCTACTCTCGTCCCTTGATACCTGTGAGGCTGGCTCCAGAGCTCCCCTCAGATATCCAAATCTGAGCGTGCTCAAATCCCTCCTATAAAATGACACGGTGTTTGCACATCGCATACACATGTCTCCCTGCAGAATTTACCTCTAGGTGAATTGTCATGCCTGGTAAAATAGTTACTATTCTACACTACTTAAGGGATAATGAGCAAAAGCTACCATTTCCCAGCATTCCCTTCTCACCAGGCAGTTACAAGCTTAGTTTACTCATTTAACCCTCACAACTCTATGAGGTACATACTCTCCTCATCCTCACTGTATTGGCTCAGCTGGTTGTTGGGCATTTCTCTAACTTTAGTGGGCACTGAAATTCCAGGAGGTGCTCTCCCCCTCCTACCACGGGTCACTTTCCCAAAACTTCAGTTTTCTATTTATCATCAGTGTAGGGAACTCAGTCTGAGCTTCAAGTGTAACAAGGGGCCAGAGGGTGAGGATATTTTATTCTTTTGCTAAGGCTCCCAGTAACAAGGTGTCACACCTAAAGTGGCTTAAACACAGAAATTTATAGCCTCACAATTCAGAAGGCTGGAAGTCCAAAGCCAAGGTGTCAGCAGAGTTGGTTCCTCCAAAGCCCTTTCTTATTGGCTTGTTGGTGGCCTTTTTCTGCTTCTCCCTGGGTCTCCACGTGTTCTTCACTTTGTAGGTGTCTATTCAAATTCCTCTCCTTATAAGGACCCCGTTCATATTGGGCTAGAGCCCAACCATATGCACTTGTTTAATTACTTTTTCAAAGATCTTTTCTCTAAATGCATTCACAGGCTGAGCTAATAGTGTGAAGACCTCAAAATACATGCATTAGGGGTATCATCGTCCAGCCTGTAACAGGAAATAAGTTCAAAGATTTCAGCAAACTTATCAGAGCCCAGGTGAATGACCCCTTGAGCGTCCTACCAGCAACTCATTAAATGACCCCAGCAGAGTCACAGGCTCCCCAATTCCCACTCCACCCATCTTCCCAAGCCTCCCCATCATCTCCACCCTGGATCCCCAGTACCGGGCCATCTTACCTGTCCTTGATGACAAGGCATGGTGTGTGCCCCCTCAGAGCACTAGGTACCGCACCACAATCAGCTCATCCCAGCAGAATTTCAAGGGAGAGCAATATCTAGCAGTTCAAGCAGGGCCAAGGGCTGACATTAAGCAAATTTCAAGGGTTATTTGAAGTTAATTGAGTTTAATCATATAATGATTTTATAATTAGTCATAGTGTTCTTGTTTCTATGCAGATGGACTCCAACTCTGAAGAAAACGAAAGTACTGGGCAGGGGAGAGGCCGGGGAGCATCAAAGCGTGATGGCAAGAGGGGAGGAGGGGGAAGTGGGATGCTGAGGATGAACCTATAGAAATGCTCCAGTGCTCCAGGCCTGCGATGCACACAGAAACTGAGAGCTGGGATCCCTGTGGATGCTTCCTGGGTAGTCCTCAGAGCACTTAAGGATGTGTCTCTACTGTGCTGAGACACCCCTTACGGCCAGGGAATCTGCTAGAGGAAACTTCTAAAGTGACCAACCCTATTGTAAACAGGACAATCATGTTGCTTCCAGGCCAACTCTGAAATTAGTAAGTCTGTTGGTCCAAAACACTGGCTTACCCTAATCAAACCATAGCTCCTGGGTGCCAATTAGTGATAGTTGCTTGCAGGGTTAAATCTTTGCAGTCAGGTGAATGCTGGTGGGTCCAGGTTCTTTCACCCACCATACCTAGGGTTCTAAGCTTTGCTCCCAGTGCCACAGCACTGTCCGCTTGGTAGCCCACTGTGCTCCAAAATGTTGAAACTAGAACAGGTTTTGCGAAGCTGGGCTTCTCGGGAGGGTCTAAACCCTGAGTGGGGAGGGGACAGAACCATATTGACCAGCGTGACATCCCACATGTTTTCATATGTGTGATCCCCAAAACGCAGGGAGAGGCCAGAGGGGGAAAATGCCAGCTATCAAGCACCTGCAATGTGAAGGCCCTGGGTTTAATCCCAAATACTGCAAACAAAAAAGAAAACTGTCATGGTTTGTGTCTCATGCAGACATAGGTGGGACTTTTTCAAAAGGAGCTGAATCTAGAGTATGTGCTTGATTCATGGTGCAAGGCTACGATTGAGGGTGCTAGGATTAAGGGTGAGTGATTACTGAATCAGGCTGCTGATTTAGTTTGGCACTGCCCTAATCTTGGTAGTCTAGATAGAATATAAAAGAGGCAGAAAAAGGCTGCTGAGGTCCTTTGCTTTCTCTTACCTGCCTGCTTGCCGTGAACTGCTTCTCCTCTACAATGCCCCTCTGCCACGCCCCCCTGCCTTGGAGCCAGCTGATTACGGACTGAAACCTCTCCAAACTGGGACCTTAATAAACCTTTCCTCTTTTAACTTTGGGTGTCAGGTATTTTGTCTCAGCAGTGAGAAAAGTAACTAAGACAGAAGGGAGGGAGGGAGGGAGGGAGGAAGGGAAGGAAGGAAGGAAGGAAGGAAGGAGGGAGAATGGAAGGGAAAGGGAGGGAAGGAAAGGGGAGGGGAGGGGAAGGGAAGGGAAGGGAATTTGAACAAAGATACTGTAGAAGGAAAATCATTTGGAGATCCAGAGAGAAGCAGAAATAAGAGCCATCTACAAACTGGAGAGAGAGACCCTAGCAACAGGTGGGCCACATCATGCTGGTAGGCTGTAAAGTAGACTGATCTTATCTTGCAGGAAACAGCCCCTCCTACATCAGCAGCCTACCAGACTTCTCTGATTGGGCCAATGTACATCGGATGATTAACCCTGGACTCAGCTCAGACACAGGGGACTTCCACATGTTGATTTTCTGGCCACATTTCCTGCCCCCCTCCCCAATTGCACCATGGGAGATGGAGATTAACAGAATCAGGGTCCCCTTACAAAATGGAAGAAGCCACACACGGGAAGCCAGCATACACTGTGACACCACTCTCTAGAAAGAAACTGACCCACAAGCAGAGCTTCAGAGGACAATCCCGGCACCACCTCCTCCATCAAAGGACCTTCACTGGCCATGGATTTTCAGGACTGTTTGAAGTGCTTTGCCCTAAGTATTTGATTAAACATAAGGCTGAGGTCATCATCCTTAGGCCTTCCTGATAAAACTCTCTCCACTCTTCCTCAGGAGTCCTCCCATGGCAAGGCCTTCCTCTTTTCCCTGCCTCCTCATTGTCCAACAGCTCTTTAGAGGCTGAGAGAACAAATGAACAGTCACCTTTGGTCCTTTTGGGGTGGGGTAGGGGAACATTTCCAAAACCTTGATTTGTATGACTATTGCCAGGATTGGGGACATTTGTGGTTCTAGTTTAGAGAGTTTGGTTTCCTTGCAAATCACTTACACACCAGAAGAAACGGATGGTCAAGATGATGAGATTCCTGCATTCAAGGCCACCTTTCATGTAGGTTAGTGTTATTGATCACCTATGCCTCCGGGCCTGACAGGTAATCAATAGACCTCTGACCCAGATATGTGACTTGGCCTGTTGGTGCTTTAAAAACAAGAAGCGAACAGAACAGCTCTGGTTCACGCTTCTCATACACGAGAATTACATTTTTTTTATTCCCCAGAGCTGCAATGCCGTTTCTGCTCAAATTACCCCAGCCATCTTAGGAGTGCATAATCAGAGGGTTCTTCTCATTTTTTCCTGTGGGATGGCTCTACAGCCAACCTTAAACTATTAAGAGAAAGTAACAGGCCCAACTTCGGGGAAATCTATTTATGCCCCCAAAGAGCCAGGATTCTATCTCACAATTTTTTAAGAAGGGCCGTTAACCTTCTAGATAAGAAATATGGGAAACAATGGCTGCTTGGAGGGGAAGGTTACACAGGAGGACAGAAGTGGGGGAAGCACCCGCCACAGCAGAGGATGGAATATAGAAGCCATTGATTCTGTGACCTTCAGAAACAGCAGGATCATTGCTGGTGATAATGACGCTGACCCTTGGGCTGCAGGTTGAGTGGAATGGGAGGAAGCAGAGAGAAGTGTCTGGAAGAGAAATAGAAGACAAAACTTCTAAAACTCTCTCTGATGCAATTCCATACGCTGTCTACACCAGGAGCCGCATCCTGCTGAGCTGGGCTCCCTGAATATACCTGTAACGTGTGCGTGTGTGCACTGTTATTCTCTCAAGATTGTAAGACCATTGAAGTTGAAGAGATGAATCACAACCACTTAAGATCTAAGGTGAAGCCAGAAAGAAACCCCAGCACCTGATAGATTCTCAGCAAAGCTTTTTGAATGAGTGAATGGATTTATGAATGCATAAATGAATTTATGAATGACCCAGTGAATCAAAACGTGGCAACTGAACAAACACAGACTACAAAAGTGCATACATCTGGAAGGTGCTGAGCACCAGCCCCCCCCCGGGGGGGGTGCTCTGAAGGGTTTCATAATGGAAACGAAAAGTCTAGTGTGTGGGTAATGGGTAATGTGGTCCATACACCATCATCAGCCTGAGATAATCACTCCAAACCACTCAATCACAAGAGGGCCCAGAAACAGTTCCACCATGGAACCAGAATAGAAAGGAAGGGAAATAGTTGGCAAACCACATTAATCAACACAATACAGAGACATCCAGTAAGTTCCATCCAAACCAGCCTTGGGCAGTGGTGCCCACAAAAATGACTTCAAGATAAAGGAATCAGCCTCTTTCCAAGTTCTAACAGCTCAGAGTAGAAGGAAATTTATATAGATGATACCTTCGTCCTCCATTTAGCAAAGTGTGAATGTTATGGTTGATTAACACTGGTTCAACTTGGGGAGTCTGGAGGTTTGGCTGAGTGACTCAGCAGGAAGCCAAGGTGCTTACTTTGTACACATCCGGAGCCTGTGGAAGAGCAGGGCATGGAGACTGTGTGAGAGCTACACGCCTCTTGGGTGGGGGTAGCCTGTTTACAATGTAACGTAGGGAGAGAGGCTGCTTCCCCACCATTCCCCCCTTTTGCTCTGGTTGCTTTTGCTGTGCTCTGCTGCCATGAACATTTGCCCTCTGCCATGTGCTACTCTACTCAGAACCAGCCAAGTATGGACTGAAACCTCCACAAACTGTGAGCTAAATACACCTTTCTTTCCTTTATTTTGGGTTTGGGTATTTTGTCTCAGCAACGAAAGAAAAGTAACCAAGACAGTGAGGAACCTCAGAATTTCTTTACTGCTATCTTTAGTAGTCAATTATACTCACATTATAGTCAGACCTCCACATCCATGGGTTGTCACCAGGTTATGGGGTGCTGCAATTCTGTCCCAGAGATGGTTTCCAGATTCTTTTCATCTCAAACAAGGAATTGAATGAAACAAACAAAAACAATGCCAAAGTTTGAGATAGGAACAATTGAAGTGAAGGGTAAGAGGGAAACTGCCTGTGCAGAGCAAGCTTGGGTGGAGTAAAGATAAGAAAAATAAAAACCAAAGTAAAGATAAAAATGTAAAACAACATTACACCCTGGACGCACAGAGCAGGCTACTACAAAGAGGCACAACAGCAAGCTTTCGACAGCATCTTGCCTTTTATTCATTCCACACACCATGGGAACCCACAGGAAGTCCGCATACAGGGTCCCGAGAATTATGTGGCGCCAGTGTCCTGGGATCTGGTCCCATCTCCCTTCCCCAACCAGCCTTACCATGCCCAATCTTCCTGCGTTAGTCCCACTTCTGCACACTCAACCAATCACAGATTAAAACTATTCAGAGGGGAGAAAATGTGTCCTTCCTGAACTCATACAAACTTTTTTCACTGTTCCCTAAACAGTATGACCATTTAAGTGGCATTTCCATCCTGTTAGGTATTACAAACCATCTAACTTAAAGTGTGCATACAGATGTGTGTAGGTTCTATGCAAATACTGCACCATTTTATATTTAAAAAAAGAAGCCTCTGCAGATCTGGGGAGACGTGGAGATCCTGGGTCCCCTGTAATTGAGCACATGCATTATAACATTGCAGGTGTTAGGTAAGAGCAAGGTGGGACCCCTTGGAAAATGTGGATGTGGATTCTAGCGCAGAGGCAAGAAAATGCTTCTTTCCCTAGTCAGGAAGTGAATTTAAAAGTGCACAAGAAGGCAGAGTTCCTCCACGAATTTCACCCTGCCAGGCACGACTGTGAGGCAGCAAGAACAGCAATAATGCCTAGCTTACAGGAGACGCAGGACAGGGCCTGATTTCCCAGGTCATGATAATTAAGAAGTTTAATTAACAACTTAGCAACTTTCTGAATCTATACATAACCTTGTCCTAAATGACTGGGGACTCCCTATTTTGACAGGTATAAAAGTCACTATGCCCCAAAATGTCTAAATGCTTTGGGGCTCATAGCCATGGGGCCCCTACAGGGCTACTTCCTTTTCTCACTAGTTCATCTCACCTGCCAAAAGCAAACTTGAACAAGGCACAAATCTAGGTGCCAGCTGGTGTCTGTAACAGCAGGGCTGCGGTGCTGCAGGAGGCAGAGGTGGGAGACCAGAGAGGACCAGCAGGCCAGAGCCAGGCAGGGGATCTTGGCTATCACACGAGGGAGTTGGATTATCCAGTCGCTGGTGCAAACCCAGCGGATAAGTTTAAGAAAAGAGCAGACATGATTGGATTTGCAGTTTAGATGCATCGCAGCAATTGATGAGGAACTAGGTAAGGCTAGAGAGAGATCTCAGAGGGTGTCTGACCTCGTGTGTGTCTGAGTAGGGACAAGACTGTTAGTGTGATAACTGAGAAGCTGAAGTCAGCAGGGCTGGGGGATTAAAAGCAGCATAAGAGAAACACAAGAGCTTCATAGGGTGATGAGAAACCACGGAGACACAAGGATGAGGAAGCACAGGGTGTGTCAGAGAAGAACCTGAAGGCACACTGCTCTTTGCAGCTGGTACAACCAGAAAGATCAGGTGCCCTGAAGGTCAGAATGGAGCAGGGCTTTGTGCCTCATCTTACAGGGCATTCAAGCAGCACTCTCAACACGCTCATGGGATGAGAGAGACTGAGGTCTCCTGTCCAACTCTAGGGAGGAACTGAAGCCTCCTACCCATAGTCTCATGGGCATCTATCCCTTCAGCCACAGCGAAGCCTTCACCTGACTGCAGCAGCAGCATCTTGAGGAGGACCTCATGGCAGACCCTCAGCCGGCACATGTGCCTAAGATGCTCACAGGTTCCTGACCCTCAGAAAGCGTGTGACATGATAAATCACTCTTTCTAGCCCATACAAGCTGGCCTCGTTGGTCACACAACAATAGATACCTGGTAGGATGGCACACCCAGGAAACAGTTGGAAGACGAATGGTTAAATGAAGGGAGGAAGGAGACCTGTTAGACAACCCTTGCCAAAGTATAGCAAAGACAACGGGGGCAAAAAAGAGGGGGATCCACATGTCTGGCGAAAGGTGGAAGACAGACATCTTGATAACTAGCTGATCATGAGACACGTAGAAAAGAAACTTAGGAAGATTATTTCAAATTTCTGGAGCTTGAGTGTCTAACAGAGACCAAGATGACTTTGGATAAAAATGGAAATTGTGTAAATCTGTCATTGTTATTATAAATACCATCACTGTCTCTGTTGTTAGTCTTGGTGTTCAGAACAGCTCTCCTTTGAAACAATATATTTTCCAAAAAATGACATGATCTCACCGAAGGGGGTTTCCAGTCCTGTCATTTCCATTATTAAAATGGCCAGTGTGTGTCCTGTTGCATGAAAAGTTCCCATTTTGATGTTTTCTCAAATGCTTGTAATTACTCAGTACTGAGTATGTGAGGAACTCCCAGCAGGTGTGGCCTTTTTCGATGGTCAAATGAACAAGATAAAACTCTTCCCAGCAGCATCTTGTAGCACTTTAAACAAGTATGCAAGGACCCAGGAGCTGGTTCACATGCACACGAGCACAGGATTCCCAGGTGACAAACAACTGCAAGCGCCTCCCTGATTGACCCATCAACACTTTGGAGTTGAAAGAGAGAAAAGAACTCAGCTGGATGGGGGAGGAATGGGCAGGGGTGTTGACAGCGTCCTCCACGATGGATTCTTGAGTCAGATGGTCCCCTTCTGTTGGATGTCGTGGGCAGCAGATGTGTGTGCCTTGAACAAGCAACAGTTTCAGCTCAGTGTTTGGCAAAAGTTGAGGCTGTGCCCCTGGATGGGGCACAGAAAACGCTGGGGCTTTCTTCTCTGCCTCCCCTCTTAAGAACCTATGGAGACACCCCAGAAATTGGAGGTTTACGCAAAATCTTCACAATGTGGGTCTGCCACAAAATAGATACACTCTCCCACTCTGCAGCTATGTCAAGGTGACGGAAAGGCTGAAATAGAATAACAGGGAAGGTCGTCTTCTTCTTTCTCGTTCACAGATACCTCCACCGACTTTTACTAGATGGGGTCAGTCAGAAGCATCCATGATGGTCTGCCATGATAGTTCCTCTCTTGACAGGGTTTTACGGCTTAGCCCATGTTCACATACTTTCTCACAACAGGAGTGTTATGAGCACCCCCACAAGATGCACTGCCCAGACTCTGTGAGCGTAAGTGACCCCAGGCACGGAGACTGTCTCTGCAATCCTCACTTTGGGGCTTATTCAGTGGTCTACCTTTCCACTATTCATCGGTTCCTACCCAAGTCACTGGTCACACCCCAGGGACACTGGGGAGTATCTGATATTTTTTGATTTCCAAAACTGGGAGTGGGGAGGGGGATCTAACAACCAGAGATCAAAGATGCCACTCAACACAACATAATGCATGGCGCAAGCCCTCACTGCCAAGAAGTGAACAGCCCGCGACGCAAACCATGCTGAGGCTGAGGCACCTGACATTGAGGATAAACTCCACACTGCAGGCACTGGGCCCTCTCTAGTCCCTGACCATGTCTCTATTCCCTAACACAGTGACTGGCTCATAGTTAGGGAAAGTGGAACGAAAAGATAAAGGGATGAGGAGAGGGAAGGGGCCACACAGCACACTGCCTGGAGAAACTCAGAGCCCGGGAGAAGGGGGCTTCCTGGTTTTGGCTTCATCTATGTGCTGCAGAATCTCTGTCGAGCGTTTCTCCTACCTTCCCAAAATAGCGCAGTCCAACCTTGAGTTTAAGATGCATCTCCTTGCATATCAGGCAGCATTCCTCCTCATCGGTAGCCCACGTGAAAAGGCGGTCTTTCTTCCTTCTTGGGCACCGTGATGGCCTGGCAGGTCGACCTTCCCTCTCACCCCTAGAACTCAAGCAGTCTGACCACCCCGCAGTGCATGCCTGTGCGCATGCGCACGCACAAAAGCACAGATATGCCGGACCGCTTGACTCTGCTGCCCCCTACTGGAGCTGCTGCCCTGGGATGGTCTGGTTCCTAACTGCAGACAAAACCTGTTGAGTGCTGAGCCCATGTGTGCCAAAGTGCTGTGGGCACTGTTCCAACTCCCCTTCCAAGGTGCCCTTGGAGAGAACTGAAACACCAGCGAGACACTATACCAGGGAAAGCTAGCCCGCTTCTCTCTTCCCAAGGAGCCCGGCCTGTCTGAAGCATCCTTACTTCACCCCAATAAGGCATCTCTTCAGGACTGTCATGTCTGACCATGGAACAGGGGACAGATGGAGAAGCTGTTGACAGGCGTCCACATGCTCCGTCCTGCTGGCCAAACCTTACCGAATGCTGGAAGACGCTGTTCCAATGAGAAGTCCAGCACTCTGCGGTGACCCAGGAAGCAAGCCAGTGTTGTGTGCACTGTAGGTGACCACAGGGACAGGCCCTGGCCTGGAGGAACCAGGGAGAAGCTGCACCAGGGGGATCTGCGGTGTCACCTGTCCTCCTCTCTGGGCACAGGAAGTGACTGTGTCCACCATGGCTTCTGTTGTCGTATTTGGGTGCCTTGACATTGGGACTTTGCAGACCCTGAGAGCTGTGCCCTCTGAGACTAGTTAATTCCTAACACAACTGACAACTTGCACTATCTCTCTAGCCTGGTCATTATATGCAAATGAGCCAACCCAGACCCCAGACCCATACGTCCAACACCTTCCTACTGAGCTCTCTATGCATCCATGCTAATCATGTCAAAGGTAGGCACCACACCACCAGGGGTAGCCCCTGTACCCCAGGGCCCACCCACATTGTTCCAGGCCAGTTCTGAGCCTGCCGCCTTACCCCTGTTTTCTTCCTGCAAACACCACAAGAAAGCCTCCTGCCCACATTCTCCCACCCTGAATTCCCTCTGCCTCCTGACCAACCTGGGGCTTCCTCACAGCCCGGCACTGTGCTGCTGTTTACAGGAAACTACTCCAGCGTGTGATAGTCAAATTTCTGTATCTGTGTATCTTCCCATACCAGACTAAAACAAACCCAGAGTACCCCCGAGCAATGCCAAACCAGCAAAACTTCTCAAAGGGCCCAAGGCAGTTGGCATCTGCACACACTGGTGCCCACTTGGGCCTGGGTCATGGTGATGCATCCAGGCCCTGTGCCCCCACTCTCAATGCTGGGGAAAGCAAAGGCAGCCAGCAGGTGGCAGGAAGGGAGGGCACTGCACTCATCCCACACACCATCTCTTCTATCACAGCCACAACCACGGAGCACAGGAGAGGCGGGGGGCGGTTCTAGTCCCACACGGACCAGAAATAGCCTCGTATTTGAACCCAAGACCTAAGTGCAGGTTGTTTGCAGCTCTTCAATTACTTTTCCAATGGGCACTTTGAGGCGTCACAAAAATGGGGATGGGGGTTCTTCTCTCTTTTCAAGAATGTTCAGGAAGGAGCACACAACCAAGGATATTCACAAAGGTGTCGCTGTTGCTCTCAGTTCCCCCGGGGCCATGCAGTCCCCAGGGTTCAGCTCTCCATTATCCCTCCCCAGCAATGCAGCTATCAGAGCGCCCACAGCCAACAGCTAGCAGTAGCTTCTCCTGGGACCTTAGCATTTTTGCAGCACTCCCGGTGCAGAGAAGCAGCCTGAAAGTGAGGGAGGCTTCCAGTTCTTCCCTCCAGGTCCTGCCCCAGCAGGACACACTGGAGTGATTTTAAAACCATGCAGCAAAACTACTGAGGAGGTAAAAGGTGGATTGTTCCCAGCCTCTGCTGCTCCCTGGGGGAGAACTTATAGTGTGCCCCTGGCAATCAGGATGGAGGAAGGGCGTCTGAGAATCGTGAGAACCACCAGCATCACTCATGCCTGAAGTCAGCCTTCCTGCTAGAAGCCAGGAGGCTTGTTAAGGTTTCCAACCACAGCTGAGAAGCAAACGGGACTCTAAAAGAGCCGCCTCCTGACATTTGCGCAGATCCCAAGGGCACGGGGAGAGGCAGAAGGAGCAAGAGCCATGAGAGGGCATTGGTTCACCCCCAGTGCGTCACGCCAAGGAGAAGCAATTCCTTCCGTGCCGCAGTCGAGCACCGTTACAGGGGCACACCCGACACGAACCGAATCAAAACCGTCCTGTTTGTGGCAAAAATGGCCATGTGGTAAAAGACAAGGTGAAGGGCTCTGAACAGATTTGACAGCTAAACATTGCACCTCCCCCTAGACTGGCCCCCTGCTGTGCGGTGGGAAGAAGCGGGGAGGCTTCTCACAAAGCACGTTAGATCAAGTGACAAAATGACAGTTCAGGTGCTCAATGATATGGAAGTGTTTATTGACACAAGCTGGGGATGCTGACAACTGCATGGCGGTGGCGTAAGAGAAAATCTCCACGCCTAAGAAATACCACGGACTACCCAGGAGTGAAGGACCTGAAGAAATACTCCCTGGACAGCTAAGGGCAAAGGACCATGGTGTGTGGAATTTCTCCTTGAAAGTCCCAGAAATAAATCATACAACAGCAAATCAGGGCATAAGGCATATGGAAGCCTTCTCTGTTTCCTGCGTTTTACAGCACTTGGAAATTAAAATTAATTCCAAATAGAGCAAGTTTGTTTTAAATCTGATCTTTGAGTTCCTGTGTCACCCCTCACGCATCTGCTGGCATTGAGGCATGATCACGTAGAGATGGGGACCAGCTTGGGGCCCAGGGGAGGACCCAGTCCCAGTTCCTCAGTGCTGGGGAGAGAAAGTGACCTCTCTGGGAATCTGCACCCCAGCCGGGAGGAGCAGAGGTCTGGGTGGACACCACACCCATGAATAGATGCCCACAAACTTCAAGAGGCAGTAAAGGAGAAAAAAGAGAAGAAAGTAGACAGGGTTGGGGGCTGTGGGGAGTAAAATCAGAAGCCTAAATTAGAGCACACTTCAAGGAAACTTAAACAACATCCAGAGGAGGGCGAAAGCCGGGCCCGAAGGCCATGGCTCTGGTGGGAAGACTGGACCACTCGTCCCAAAGCAGGGAGCAGAGGCGGGGCCAGGCGTGCTCCCGGGGTCAGGGCCGAGCAGAGCAGTCTGGGAAACAGGGAGGGGGAGACCAGCCCCCTCCAGCTGCAGGGCACCCCCACAGGGCTTCTTGCCTCCAGCCTTAGTTCATTTCCCGCTCTTCCGAGCTCTGGGCAGGGAGGTGGGCTGCCCTCTCCTTCACACTTCTGAGGTGTAATAAAAGCTGCTGCGCCTTCGGGAGCGGGACCCAGGGCCTACAGGGCTCACCCAAGCAATCGCTGAGGCCTCCAGAGAACTATGGCCCTGCAGCTCCTCTTCGGCTTCCGAAGCCACGGATGACAGTCGGAGGCCTCAAGCCAGAGAAACCTCCTCCCAGGGCCGCCTGGCCTTGAAGCTGGCTTCCAGGGGAGGAGACCCTGGGATCAGAGGCTGGATGCAAATCCCATCCCTGCCCTTTTGGGTCTGTGTCGGACTCCACATTCCTGTGCCTGCTCTTCCCCTCCGGAAATCTGGGGCACAGCTGTCAGTCCTCCCCGGGGGTGGCGAGGACAAAATGGGATGTCTGCGCGGCCGCCTGTGTTCAGTACTCTCCGGCCTCACCCTGTCTGTTCAGGGCGCCCAGGCGCCCGGCCTGAGCCCGGCTCCGCCTGACCCTGCCGCCCCCTGCTGTCCCCACTCGCTCAGCCCCAGGCCCAGGCCTGGTCTCCTCTGACCCAGCGCTCTTCCTATCGCGCCCCAGGTCACTTGCAGATCTCTGTCGATTCGCGGCGGTCCTTTCACTCCTTGCCAGGAGCAACCGGACTCGCGGGCGCAAGACAGGACCAGGGGTGCAATCAGATCAGAGACCTCCCGGGAGAAGGCAGTGGCCAGTCACCACTTTTAGAAGCGCCCCGCCTCAGAACTGCAATAAGGACCGGAACTCTGCCACCCCAGGGGGTGGGGTGCGGGTGGGGTGGGGGACTGCAAGGTCCTCAAGCGCGTTCCCGCTGCAACCCCACAACCAGGGTTGTCTCCAGTCAAAATCTCCGGCTGCACAGCATTTCCTGGACATCCTAGTGAAACAGGGCTCCGCGCCCTGGGCCACGTACTTCCTGCGCTTCGGGGACTCTGCTGGGACCTGCAGTAACCGGCAGGCCGCGCGCCCCCGGAGCCCGCAGGACAGTGCAACAGCGCCATCTAGTGGCCACGCGCGGCCGGGCCAGGGATGCTCCATCCTTAGGAGAATCGTGGTTGCGGCGCGCGCAGTAACAGGGCCTTCTGGACAGCGTCCTGAACAACAGGCTGGCTCTCGCGGCCACCTCCGTAAGAGAAGTACAAGCCAATGCATCCTAGGGACCCAAAGAGATCACCGGTGCTTGTCCCGGAGCGTGCATATGGAACGATTGTGGAAACATTCCAGGGCCACCCTCCAGTCCCCGGGGAGGGCTGGGTGGAGCCTGGGAATCTGCTTTTCTGTCAAGTTTCCTGCTCACACTGCGGCGGTGGTGTGGGGCCCACCCTGCGAGACCCAGGCTCAGGGCTCACCGCTCCTTGGGCCAGACTGCTTCTCCCTACACCTCTGCAGTGTTCTGGAGTCTGCGCTGATTTTTCTGGGCTGCAGTGGTAGAGTTCCAAGGCCTGCACCTGTGACTCTTCTAGGTAAAGCAGGGGACATCAAGACAAGATAAGATACCGCTGAGTATCGGGACTCTTCCCCCACCCCACATCCAGCAGACAGGACCCAGCCGCTGGCCAGCAGAGTCCAAGGTCCAGGACCCCCATCCTCCAGAGCCCAGAGGGCATTTTAAGTCATCCGGACACAGTGAGCGTGACCTCCACCACTGTGCAGAAGACTTGCTTTGGGCGCATTGTATAGCGGAGGCTTACGAGGCAGATGGAAGCCTCTGTGCTGAGCCACCTGCGAGATTTCAAGGAGGATCTTTTCCTCAGCACCCTGTCTTGGGTCCTTGTCCTGGACTATTCAGCTTTGACCCAGCACAGTAGCGAAATACACTTGTTAATATTTTGTGTCCAGGTGAGGGCCCCTGAAAACAAGAACCTCTAGGACTCACAAATTTATGCATCCAGATGGGGGCAGAATCGGGTCATCCAAAAGGCAGGTACAGATGGAGCCCTCTGTGACTCCACAGGACAAGAGAAAGAATAAAGAGAAGAAGAGTCAGCCTGGCCTCTCACGCCTTTAGTCAAAAATGTGACACAAAACCGACTCAAACTGACATAGACAAAAGGAGACCTTTAAATCTCGCAGTGGTAAGTGCTACGGGAAGTTCTGGCCTCCCTGGGCACATCTGGATTGGGGTACCTGGTGTCTCTCCAGTGCTCGGTTTCCGCGTCATCTTCTCCTGTGGCCTCAAGGTGACAGCAGTCTTCCCATGCTGGCTTCCAGGCATTGACCAGTCAAGCCAACTGAACACACTGAGCCACTCCTGTTCAGGGAAATCCTGCCACTGATTGCTTGGACCTGGTCACCTGCCCCCCTAAAGCCATATGGGGTGAGAATTCCAGGCAAAAATGAGATGCTACTTCCGGAAGAATGAAAAATGGATGCAGCAATGAGCCCTGCTGGGCGGACTGCCCTCTGCTGCACGGCCCAACAGCTTCAAGCGAGAAATTTCTATTTATGTTAGCGCAGGGACCTGGCAAGTGATCCCGGGACCACTACACTAGGGTAAAATAACTCAGTAATACTCACCTACTCCAATCAAGAAATAAATTGCATGTATGATAAAAGCTATTACATATGACACTGTACCTTTTAAGTAAAGTTCAGAAGCATAGGCTACCACAGTGATGCCAGGGAACTTCCAGGCCAGCATGCAGAGCTGCCACCAGCAAGAAGCCAACTGCAGAGAGGGGTCTCTGAGTCACCCAGAGCCTCACAGCTGCCTGAGACCCCCGGCTGTGCCTCTGCATGTCTGTCGCCAGGAACTCACTAGGGCTACTAGGGAGCTCACATGGCTCAGTCGGGGTGCTCAGCCGGTACACCCCAGCCCAGGGCATCTCCTGGGGAGCGGGGAGCAGCTGCAGAAATGCCACGGATTTAGCAATGCCCAAGTCTCTCTGGAGGTTTTTCAGTCTTATCAGGCTTGGAATTGGCATTCACCCTGGACCACTGTGTGTTGCAGGGGCTGTGAGCCCTGACCCAGACTTCCCGGGGCCCACAATCCAGGTAAATAGTCACACGCAGCACTCTGCTTCCACTGGCTTCTCCGCCTCCTTCAGCCCATGCAGCGCCCGCTCTTCCCCAAATCTGCCCCCAGTGCATGTTATCTGTCCCCAAAGTCTGCAGGTGAGGAGCGACCACCCACCATGCTCTGCCCACCGTGACTTCTGCACTGCTCCTCCCACAGCGGTCCCTTCCTCTGCACTTGCTGAGCCTGCGTGTGGATGCGCTGGGCGCTAACACTCGCACAGGACCGGGGCCCAGCCCAGTCGCTGTTATTGCTCTCGTAGGGGCTGCTACTCACATGAACCAGAAAGCTGCAGGGGGACAGTGGCCAGGGACACGATGACCAGGACTCTGCGCCCGATCTTAGCACAGCCCCCGGCCTGTGGGACACACCACTGCTCACGGAGGAGATGGCCGCGGGAGCTAGGCCCTAAGCCGAGAGCGTACCGGTCTCGAGCTGTGACCCACAGGGCACAGGCAGCCTGTGCATGGAGGGTCTTGGGTATCGTTGTTACTACCACAGCCTGGCTTAACTGGGGGAGGCCCGTGGCCAGAAGAGCAACTCCATCTTCCCACCAGGACCAGAGGACAGGCCTGGCCGCTGCAGCCCGCCCCCGGGGCAGGCGGGGCGCCCACCCTCTCCTTCCTTTCCTTCTCTCTCCTCTCATCCCCGGGGACATCCTGATCCTCCTCGCGAGCCACGGGAGGCTAGAGCTGGGCACCCCCGAGAGGCTCCGCGCCCGCCTCACACACCCCAGGGACTCCGGCAGGGGAAACACGGTCCCCGTCGCGCAAACGGCGCAGGAAAGGCCCCCGGATACCTCGGTTGCTGTCACTGAGAAGAAAAGGCCAAGTGACACACCAAAATGATCAACAGTGACCTCGTGGCCACGCTGACGGCACAGGGCAGAAGCCAGTCTGACTCACTGGTCGTGAGATGGGGCCAAGCCCCTGGATCCCGGTTTTCCGAATCCTCCCCCTCTGCGGACCGACCGAGGGTAGGAAGAGGCTGCACAGGGGACAGAACGGGACCCCAGCCGCGTTTACCCCCAGCTTAGAGCTCCCACATCTACCTGTGGTGAAAGGAGGCCGGACGCGTTTTAGTGGATCAGTGAAAGAATATATTTACTTATTGCCTAGTATCTAAGGTGAATTTAAAAAAGGAAATTTCGGATCTGCACTTCTGGACTCAAAATGAAACTAAGCAATTTTTCCTTGAAAATAGAAAGGCCCCTACGCCGCTCTTAAGAATAAGTTAAGTCCCCCTGAATTATCTATCACTGAAATTAATCAGTTCCGTTTGCTCCGGGACAGCTGGCACGCAGCAGGGAGAAAGCAGACGCAAGACGCGGGGAACCAGGGCTGGCGGGCGCGGAGGCACGGGCTTTGGTTTGTGCGAGGCTGCCATCGCGCGCCCGCCAAGGGTACTGCGCTCGGAGAACTGCCCGCGAGCGAACGAACGCATGCGCAGCTGAGTTGGCCAAGTTGTAGGACTGGGCATTTTCTGCCACCAGCCAGAAAGGTGCGGCAAGATACTCAGTTCGTGGAAAATTGGATTCCAGTGTTGCCATCCGGGTTTGAGTCTTCTGCAGGGCGCCTCCCTGGCGTGTTGTGCGCTTCCAGTAAGACAGACAGCAATTTCCTCTCTAAGGGAGGAAGAGTTTTCCTACCTGTCCAGACGCGGGCAACGCATGAGCACCCGGCCCAGAGCACTGAACCTGAGCAGGACAAAATCTGGACCCAACCTGGACTGGAGCTGGAACTGAGCTGAACCCGAACTGAACCCGGGCTGGACCTGAGCTGGACCCAAGAGGTACCTGAGCTGGACCTGAGCTGGACAACACAGCCAGCATCTAGCAGGTGCTCGGTAAGCAACAGCTCAGAGGTCTCGGTTGATATCCCCGGGACTGAGCCCTCTCGGCCTGCTCAGGGTCGCTACCCAGGGGGACAGAACGCCAGACACCTGAAGTGGAGCTGGGAGGAGCCGCCAAGGCAGCAGCGCAGGTCTCCGACTGCACTGCACCGCCTGCTTCTTGGGGACCGTCCAGCACTGTAGGAGGCTAGGAAAGCACGCTCCTGGGAGTTTCTGAGTGGGTCCTGGAGACGTGACGCGGGGTCGTGCTGGCCCCTTCCTCATGGGCACCGTTCACCTGGTCTGATGCCACAGTGTCCCCAACTTTGCTCGCCACACCCTCGCTCCGTGGTGTCCAGCCTTGGGGCCAGCCAGCGTAGCTTAACCCGGTTAAGCCTCTCCTCTGACCTGTGAGTTAGCAGGCTCGCAGTCGGACCCAGCAACAGGAAAGCTGATACATACAGAAGGTACGTGAGACTTGCACTTCTATAGGTTCAAGCGCGTGATGGTGGCAGTGGCCCAGCTCTGGGGAGAGCTGCGTGGGCTGCACCACATCAGGCAGGAGGCTGTGGGAGGAAGAACTCAACGTTTGCACAGCTCTTTCCCTCTCTTTCTAAAACCAAAAGGGCTCAAGCATGGGGGCCCCACCCTAAGGGCCTTATCTAATCCCGATCACACCCTGAAGGCCCCACATCTAAACACCATAGTCAGATCGCGTTTCCACCCTTGCAATACCTTGCTATGAGAATTTCATTTGAACCCACAAACCCTTGAGGGCCACACTCACACCCAATCCCTAGTACCTCCTCCCTTCATTTGCCCCTGAGAACCCTCAAGTGTCTCGAAGATGAATGCCCATCCCAGGCCCCGCAGCCCTCACCAGAGCTGGGTCATGGCCACCGTGTGAGAACAGTATGGAGACCCTTACTCCTACAGGGACAGATAGGATGTGCTCGCATGAAGTCAGCTAGGGAAAGAAAGAGGAAATGTTACTCACTGGATTTGATGTCTAAAAAACCATGCACACTTGGCGAGTGGTGAGGAGGAAATGATCAAGATCCCCACACAAATTTGAGGCCTCCAGAGAAGAAGGGAGGTGTGGCTCTGCTCTCAGACTGGAGTTCTCAGAGAAGGAGAGGCCCCTGCGATGGTTGAGTCCTAAAATGTCCCCCAGAAGTTTTGTGTGTGGAGGGTGATTGGACCATGGGGAGGCATCCAATGATGAGTTCATAGCTGAATGGGCTGGACAGAGAGGTCCCCAGGTATGCAACCTGGGATGGTGTATGCTCGTCCTTGACTCTTTTCTCTCTGTGTTTCCTGAGCACAATGAGCTGAGCACCCTTTCTCTACCATGCCCTTCTGCCATGTTTTTCTGCCTTGGAGTCAGCCCACCATGGACTGCACCCATGAATGAAAATAAAACCCTCCATTAAGTTTCAAGCGTTAGTCACTTTGTTCCTGCAATGGGAAAGTGACAAAGACAGCCCCAGAGAGTGGCCTAAGCCCAAGATCTTGGAAGAGGACTATGTGGAAGTGCCGGGAACATCCTCAAACCAAATCTCCACCATCCCAGAATATGTGGGACAAATGATCTCACATGGCCAGGAATGTGGAGGGCATAAGGTACGAGAGAACCTACAAGCCACATGTCCGTTCTTGATGAGGATCAGCAGAAGCATCAGCAGGTGGCAACAGAGACTTCGCAGCAGGAGTCGGTGTGGGAGAGGCCACCAGCTCAGCGCTCTTGTCAACACGGGTGTGTGGTTGAGAGCAGAGACCATGGCAGAACATGTTACGTGTTAGCTGATACCAGTACGGACCAAGAACAGATGTCCCTACATCACCAAGCTTCTGCACTTAGAACTGGCCCCAGCAAGGGAAAACATGAGATGGTTTATTCCTATATATAGGCAAGACCTACAGAGACTGGATCTGTGGAGCGATTAGCCCAATATTATCTGCCAAAAAGCACCAGACCAAGCTCTTTGTCTCCTGGCCTCCTGGGACAGACAGTACAATGGCACCTCCTCCAAGGGCTCAGCTCCTGACCATGCCCAGGGCCTAAGGGCTCTGAATGTTACCATGCAGCCAGGGCCAGCCGAAGGATGAGGTGAGAAGAACCGTGCCACAGGATAGGGCTCGGATATAATCCGGGTTTTTAGAGAAGGGGATGCAGCTCCCCTGGACCTCCCCAGCACAGGCAATAACACCAAAGTGCTGGATCTCTAAAACTAGCCCCTCCAACTGGGCTCTGGACCAGAGCAAAAATGGGTGAGATGAAAACTAGCATGTATATGTGAAATCTGTTCTCTAATGTTCACTGTCTAAAGCCTTCCAGAAGGAAGCAGGACAACACCTTCTGTCCAGAAATCTCTGAGGAGAGAAGCATTGTAAGGAAAAGGACAAGCCCCTGAGTTTGGATGTCTGACATCAAGAGCCTATGGTGCATCCTGCACACTTGCTGCCATGATGGGGAGACAGGTGGTGGGAGCATCAACCGGTTTCCCAGGAAACCCCCAGCAGTACCACATTTCAGGTGCAAAAGGAATTTTAGGAAGAACCAAAGGCTTCTGAAAAGCATGACACAATTCTTTTCAAACTATTAGTTGATCATTTGTGGAACTTTCTTTTCTAATATAAAAACACAAGGGTGGTAGAGCAGGTTAAAATTCAAACATTTTATTCTCCTTCCTGCAAAAAAGAAAAAAAAATGGAGATTTCAAATCTGAAATCAGGGGATGCTCTGAGGTTTTTACAAGTAGCCAACAAGTAGAGCTCATTCTTTCTTCATACACTGCAGGCTTGGTTCTCAAAGGCTTCCTGGAACGAAGTGCAGTTGGACTTAGTATTCTTGGGTAGCGCATCACAGGACTCCACCAACCCCGGACTGGGTACTGTGTAGTTATACCTAGGATGGCTACATCTGCGATGAAAAGATATGGACTTTTTGTCATTCCCTAAATGACACAGTGGAACCACTATTTCTGTGATATTTTTACTATATCAGAAATTACAAGTCATCTAGAGATGATTTACATATACTGGAGGCTATGCATAAGTTGCAATCAAACACTATCCTTCTGTATATGTAACTAAAGCATCCAACCAAAGATTTCTGCAGGGACCTGGAACCAAGCCCCAGAGGATTCTTAGGGACAGCTGTACCCAGGGCTGGGAGAGCCCAAAACCCCACTGTGACCATTAACCTTTATAAATCAGCTTTGTTGAACTAAGAAAGGCCTAGCAGAATAGGAAAGCACACTCCTGGGTGTCCCTTGGTGGTCACAGCGGTGTGACCTTGGGTACTGTATGTGGTCCCCAGCCCACTGCTCTCTGGCACTGATTCCCCTGTTCTGCTTCCCAGCCGCCACACACTGAGAAGCATGGCTCTGAGATGCCCTTCCATCATCACACTTCTGCCTTGCAGCCTGCCAACCATGGGCTGAATCCCCTGAGCTCTGACCAAGTTAAAATTCTCTTCCTTTCAGTTGTAGGCATTGGGTATTGTGTCTCGGGAACAGGAAAGATGACCAATACAATTGGTAACTGGGGTGTTGCTGCTGCTGCTGTGACTATCTGAACATGTGGTTTAGGAGCCTTTGAAACTGGCTTGCTGGAGGAATTTGGTAGGGTTTGGAGACACCAACTAGAGAAGCCACAAAGGGCTGATTTGTTTAGAGCTCAGAAGACCAACGTGATGATAGGAAGGTAGCCAAAAAATGAGGCTCAGCAGGTTTTAGTTGGAAACAAAGAATTCACTGGCCTTTGGACTAGAGGCCGGGTCTGTTGAGAAAGTTTGTCTACATTTTGCCCATATCCTGAGACTATGTAGAAGACTGAGATTAGGGAAAGTGAATTAATTAACCTGGCAGAGGACATTTCAAAACAGCCCAATATTCAAGCTGTTGCATAGGTAATCCTGGCAGTTTTTACTTAGGCTCTTTTACCTAGATATATAATCGTGGCTCTTTTTTACCTATATATTGTAATTATAGCCCAGAAGAAACCATGTGTATTTGGGATCAAATAAAATATGGCTGCTGAAGAGACTAGTGTCATTAGAAAGAAACCAAGTACTGTATATAGGGATGAAAAGAAAGATGCCTTGAGGGCATCTCAGGAATCAGAAGACTTCATCCACTGCAGACTCAAGATTGCAAAAGTGTCAACCTTTTCTAAGAGATTCCCATGGACCTTTGCTCAACAAGGACTCCCTGGGGAATTGGTTCCTCAAGACTCGTTTCACCAGGTTCAGTTATCCAGGCACTTAGAGGCCACTGAAACCATGGTCCCATGGGTCCTGACTCCTGCCTGTGCTGGCAGCAGACCTTGGTGTCATCCATGTGATTAGGGTTTTACCAGCATGCAGAATGCAGGAGTTGTGGGAGACAGGGAAGCTTCTACCAGATTTCAGAAGAAGAGGTGGGAGGCCAGGCAATGAGTCCCTGAGAAAGCAGTGCATAAAACAGTGGGAATGGATTGAAAGATGCAATGGAGACCTCAGGAAAATGGACATAGCAGGGAGGTAGAACATCTACCAGGGAAAGCTGCAAGCCATGTGTGGAACCAGCCCAAGAGGGAGGCCATGAGGGTAGCTTCAACCAGCCATCCAGCAAGGCCATAGGAGTGGGGCTGCCCAAGCTCTTTGGAATGTATAACTTACCACCATATGCCCCAGATGCCAGATATGCAGCCACAGGACATAATCTTTGCCCCTAACTGGACTTTTGTCCTCCTTTGGTACGATTCTTTTCTATTCCCCTAATCTTTCCTTTTTGAATGAGAAAGTTTGTGTTGAAACAATGTACTTTGAAATTATGTAATCTATGTTTGACTTTTATAGAGGTTCACACCTAAGAGTTTGCCTTGTATCTCAGATGAAACTTGAAATTGGGCATTTAAAATATTGGAACTGCTGAGGCTTTGGAGAGGGGATTATTGTATTTCTGAATATATATAGTATACTTGTGTTATGTTAGGCAGAATTATGAAGGTGCTATTTTCTTTATTTTGAAATTAAGTATGATTTAAGGAGATGCACTTGAGTGCAAAGCTGAAAAGTGATAGATGGTGACCATTATTTCTGATGTCAATGTTGTGGGCTAAGAAACACCTAGGGTCATGGAGTGTGGCCTTGGTGCTCTATATGGTCCCTAGCACTGTTCCCCTGCTCTGCTTCCCAGAGGGCAGGAAATAAGCTGTTTTGCTCTTCTATGCACTTCTGCCACATCTTTGCTTTTAAGAAAGTTGACCATGGACTGAATCCACTCAGCCATAAGCCAAATTAAGAATTCCCTTCAATTTGTGAGTGTCCAGTATCATGTCCCAGCAATAGAAAAGCTGACTAATATACCCACTCCTGAAAGAAAATTCGAGAGACCAGAGCATGACAGTGACTGTCCATGACTTTTGCCAGGCCTTGAGTTCTGAATGCAAACTTCTATCCAACCACAAATGCTCCAGATACCTGTCCCACCTGAGCCTGTTTATGAGTGCAAAGTGAAACAGCCTCAGGATAGTGTGTCTCTCACAGGGAATGGACATAGAACCATGGGACAACCTTTTTGTAAGTAATGACTTCTTCACAGAATTTTTTATATTCATTTTGGAGTCTGATAACCCTCTCCCTGATAACACCTTTCAGATGAGAAAGGACATGCACTTAGAAAAATATAAACATTACTATCGCAATACTAGAAGCTTAAGCAGCCAAAGAGAAAACAGCCTGGATTTAACAAAAATTTTTAAATGTTTGTGCTTCAAGGAACATGAAGAAAGTGAAAAGACAGCCCACAGGAAAAGCAGAAATATTTGCAAGTTACATAACTTAGAGGAGCATTTAGAATATATAAAAGATGGGGGTTGGGGATATAGCTCAGCAGTACAAGCACCTGCCTAGAATATATAAAAAACTATTACAACTCAATAATAAAGATAATTTAATTATGAAATAGTTAAAGGATCTGAATAAATATCTCTGTAAACATATTAAAATCACTGAATTTACTTTACATGGGGGGATTTTATAGCTTGTAAATTACATCTCAACAGAACTGTTAAAAATAATAGGCAAGGACACAGAGAAACTGAATAATAAACAAAATGGGCTTCATAAACCAACACACTGCGCACAAGTACAAGCGCGGCGGACATTCCCTGCTCTCTCTGCACAGCAGGGGCCACACACCCAGCCTCAGTGCTGACATCATTGTACCTTAGCTGGGACAGGGTCTACTCTGAGTTCCAAAGAATTCCCCTCTAATTTTATTGTTAGCATATAACAATAAATAAAGCTATCAACACGTCAGGTTTTCTTCCCTGAGATAATGCCTTTATTGAATAAAAACTTGATCAAACTCCTGAGACATTTCTATCCGAACATTTTCATGTACACATAACACACCAGCCATTCACTGCAAATAGCACAATGTTCATTCACAGCACAGGCGTCATACCTGAATGGGTGTGTCTGGCATCACACACAGCATTCATGGCTGTAGACTTCAGTGCTATGAGCCTTTTTCATAGAGAAGCAGAGCAGGCTGCATAATGTTCCTGTACAGAATTCTAAATCCTACTTCTACTCAGTTGGACACTTCCCTTTTTGTAATGGATGCAAGAGAGATAAAACACCAGTGGACACTCCATAGAATCCCCTCCAGGAAGAAGAATTTCTCCAGAGCAGAAATCATGCCCCATTTCTCACCAGTGCCCAGAACAGGTCTTGTCGCTAAGAAAGCACACAGAGTATTGTATGACAAGATGGATGGATGGATGGATGGTCAGTCAGATGGAAGGGAGAGAGGGACAAAGAAGAGAGGGAAGGAAGGAAGGAAGGAAGGGAGGAGGGAGGGAATAGGGAGGGAAGGACAGCAGACAAGGGGACAGAGGATGGATGGAAAGAAAGATGTACAGGAAGATAAATGGAAAGAATGGAAGGAGAGAGGACACAGCAGATGGATGGATGGATGGACAGATGGACAGACGGATGGATGGATGGAGATGGACAGACGGACAGACGGATGGATGATGGATGGATGGATGAAGACATAAATCTGTGAGAATAAGAATGGATAGGTGATAAATAGTTGAGGGAGTAAGTAGAGGCTGGAAGAGAAAGAAGGAAAGGACCTAGATGGATAGACACATGTATGAATACATTAACAGGCAACTGGATGCTTGGATAATGCAACAGAGCTTCAACCAGGTGTGTTCTTGGCCATTCTGGGAACTGCAGGTACATCCTAGGACTTGATACTGCTGCTGGTTTCCTTTCCACTTTAAAGCTTGGAGCCTCAGGAGGGCTTCAATACTTCCCTAAAGAGATTCAACCCTGTTGCACTGAGCTTTACCCAGCAGCTATGCCACCCTGTGACACACTAACTTTGGGGACACATGGAAATCAGGCAGACCCAAGCTGACCTAACGGGAGCTCATGAAACCACGTGGTGTGTGATTGTGGTTTTGCTATGAGGGGAGGAAAAGAGGAGGCAGTCAGGAGGGATATCTGAGCTGAGACCAGATTTATAGGTAAAAGAGAGCCTACCTGAGGGTGTGTGTGTGTGTGTGTGTGTGTGTGTGTGTGTGTGTAAGAGAGAGAATATGCCCAAGGCAGTGAATGGCTTGGTGCCATACACAGGCCCTCAGAGAAGAAAGCAGAGATCCTCAAGCCCAGGAAACCAGGATACAGAGGGCAAGGAGCAGGGTGAGCAGGGTTCTAGAAGGCCACCATCAGCCGTAGAGGGATTTGGACTATCCTCAGTGATATGTTTAGATCTGCATGCACCAAGAAGTACGGGCTGAAATTTGGGCTGTCAATCTCAGGAGGGCTGAGCAGCTTTCTCTGAGGAAAATCCTACTGCACATCTACATCCGGGCCTAACACAGAGAAAACAGTGCCCAGCCCCCTGAGAGCAGCTCCAAGCCCCATGACAAGCCTGGCTTGTGAGGAGCTGTGTGCATCTGGCCAGAGGGCATATCCTGACCGGACTCTGCAACCCCGACATGGCCAAGCAGAGGTCCTCTGCACAAGCCCTGAGAGGTGTGAGAAGGAGGAAACCGAGGCCACACTGGGTCAGGCTGTGACTTCCATAAGTCTTTCCATAGGGCAGAAGGGCCCTTAGTCTAAATTCCCATCCTCTAGTTCCCATCTAAACCAGGTGAGGGCACAAGCCCACCCAGGACCTAGAGTGAGTCCTGTTCACTGACTCCATAGGTACCCAATGTTTATGGTGGTCATGATTCCAGCCCAGCCCTACCCTCAGGAAGTTCCAAAGTGGCCAAAGCATCCCTAGAAAAGGAACTTGTCTCCCTGGAAATGTCTGGTTTCCATGATCTCATGATCACATCTGGATTGAAGGTGAAAAGGATTTCTACAGCATGGATCAGGATATGTGTGTGTGTGTGTGTGTGTGTGTGTGTGTGTGTGTGTGTGTATGTAAGAAAGAGAATATGCCCAAGGCAGTGAGTGGCCTGGTGAAATACACATGCCCTCAAAGAAGAAAGCAGAGATCCTCAAGCTCAGGAAACCAGGATACAGAGGGCAAGGAGCAGGGCCAGCAGGACCCAGAGAGATACCCCTGGGTTCTCGAAGGCCACCATCAGGGTCCCTCTCTGAGGTCACTTTTACTAAGGAAGGAAGTGATTCAGGGAAGCCCGTATGGTCCCAGTGCAGCTTCACAAATTTATCCTGGTGAGCAGAAATCATATTGGGTTTGAAGAACGAGACGGAGCCTTTGAGAACTGCCCACAGCTGGCTTGCAGAACTGGAGAGATCCTTCCCTGTCCATGTAGAGAGCTCCCTGCTTAAACCAGCACTTTCTCAGCTGGCCTAGTCCTGGAGCTCACACCAGAGGGTAGTCAGAAATCAACCGGGCCGGAGGCCTTTGTCTCCTCAAACACCCAAAGCTTGGTGCCACGTGAGCCATCCTGGAGGAGTCAGGAGCTGGGAGTTTGTAACAGAAGCTCCTGCTGCAGCTCCGCCCCCAACACAGACAGCACCGTCATCCTCTCCGCTTCCTTCCCGTCCATATCGCTCGGGTCAGGCGGGTCTCACAAGCAGCCCAGCTCCCTCGTCTTTCACTCCATGATCTTGATCCTTCTTTCTATTTTCTACTTCTCCTCCAAGGCTCCGCCCCTGAAATCAGGAAAGAATCCACAAGAGTTCCAATGAAACTTGGTAAAGAGGTCATCACGGACAATCAGGACTGGACATTTAGCTGAAGGGCCCCGGATGGTCCTCACACTTTGTGCTGAGACTGAAGATGACACAGCAAGTTCAGGCACCCAAGCTGGCTGCAGGGAAACCTTGTTTTGTACCTAAGAGTATATATTTTCTGAACAGAATCACAGGACAGCCCAGCACCGAGAGATCTGAGAAAGGCAGGTGAAGGACACCATCCAGCCTGTCCTCCCTATCCTGTGATTCTGCATTAACAGATTCAACTAACCATGAAATGAAAATATTCCCAACACTGCATCTGTACTGCATAGGTACAGATACTGCTTCCTGTCCTCATTCCCTAAACAGTACAGATAACAACTTATCTGCATGGCATTTACAGTGTATTAGACACTATATGGGACCTAGAGATGAGTTAAAGTATACAGGAGGATGTCCGCAGGTTACAGGCAGATACTATGCCATTTGATATAAACGACTCGAGCATCTGATGATATGGTCCATGGAGGCCCTGGAACCAATTACCTGTGGACACTCAGGGATGACTATACTTGAGTGTGCACACCTCCCCCTGACACACACACCTATAGCCAGTACAATTTGCCTGCTTACCTGTTGCTTCTTCTAAGAGCCTTCAGGGTTTAAAAGTCAAGGATCAGTTCAGTGACCTGGTGGGGGAGTAGCCCATCTTTCTCTTGCAAACCAAAGAGAATGAAAGGTCCTTTCTGTCAGCTGGGTAGAACTACTGTCAGACATGATGCAGGCTTCTAAGACAATGCAGTTCTTACTTGGACATTGTATGGTTTCAAGATTAAATCTGTATCCTAGAACAATCTATTCACCAAATGAATAGTATTCCTCCCACAGCCCACCCTCATTTACAAATCCCAATCTCTTGCTTAGGAAGCTCACTAATGGAGAAGGCCATGAGGCAGAGTGAGGGTGTGTCATTCCACAATGTATAATTGCTTTGTTTTAGAGTTTAAAGTAATTATTTATTCTTTAGGGATTTAAGAGCAAAGACTTTGCTGTACTGAGAATAGATGTTATCACAGGCTGTGCAGGCAAGGTCTGGCTTGGCTTTAGGAAACCTAAAGTCTTATAAAATGTTAAACACACAAGCCACTAAAAGATACCCGTTAACTATCCTTCCCCCACAACTTCACTCTCCCATCACCCTGGATCATGCTACAACTTATTCCCATACTCCACTTTCTAGCAATCTGGGCTTGACAGGCAGGGAGGAATTTGCCTTCTTTTTGTTCTGCCTGAAAGATGCTGGTCCACAGAAGAATTTGAAATTCAAATTTTTCAGCATTCCCTTAATGATGCAAGACTACAGCTGATTCCCATGTGTTCTCTGTTTCTTTTTGGCTTTATTAGCTTTCTGATAAAAGAGAGGACCATGAAAAGTGGAATTACAGAAGTCTCATCCCACCCATTCTCCCCCATGGCATGGAGATTGAGAGCGTGAACTAACCCAGCCCTCTGCCAGAGAGGAGCCCACAGGAGTGTTGTCCAGGCTTCGTGGAACAAGGACGTGATAACTAAGGAGGCAAGAAGCTCATGGGTCACGCAGTTCCACTCCGCCTCACGGCCTTCTGCATCAGTGAGTTGTACAGCTGCGGAACCTGCCATAGGCACTGCCCTTCCGAAGCAAGGGCTTGGCATATGTAAATGGGGGTGGTTCCAAGGGGCTGGACAATGGACAGATCAATAATGTATTGGGGGCCCTTCTGAATTGACTGAAAATTGATAGATGGCCCTAACCCCACTCCATCTTCTTCTTTTTGGGGGGAGTACCAGGAATCAAACTCAGTACCTCACACTTGCCAGGCAGGTGCTGCACCACTGAGCTAAGTCCCCAGCCCCATTCTATCTCCTTGACCCTCAGTGGAACCCTTGCTACATGGCTTTCCAGAGGACAGCAACAGATGCTAGAAGACACAAGAAGGCGGTTCTACTTAGGCATTTACAAGGGAGGATTTGGATCCGTTTTTCCACAAGTCCCACCACTGACTGAACTTAGATTTTTCTTCTGTTCCCCAGCCCTACTCTGCTCATTGCTGAGAGTCCGTATCACTGTATGTGAGAGTTAAGTTCAATTGTGTCACCTTGATTGGCTTGGGAGCCACCCAGGATATGGGTGGACCACACTTCTGGGTGACTTAGGTTGGGTCATAGAGGCATGACCTTGGATGCTGTGTACTCTACCTGGTCCACCAACACTCCCTCTACAGTGCTGCTCCCTCCTCTGCATCCTGGCCACCAAGAAACAGGCAGTTTCCCTTGGTCATGCCTTTCCACCATGATGATCCTGCTTTGAAACCTGCTGGCTGTTGGGAGCCGGTGTGATGGCTTGCTGTTAGTCTCCTTGGAATCAGCCCCTCCCACCGTGTTACCAAGATGGCGCCCATATCCTATTTCCTGGTTCTTCTTGCTGACTCTGTGTATACCATATATAGAGAGGTACCTGCTTACTCCGCCTTAAAACCAATCCTGGAGGCGCACGTGGCGTAGTATGATTTGCTAACCATTCTTATATAAGTCGCTGTGACAGTGAACAGCAGCGGCAGCAGCCTGGAAGGAGCCACGTAGAGTGGACTCCTGTGGGGCTTGTGCTGTGTCCAATAAAGAAACACGTTACAGAACCCGATTGTCTGCGTGCTGCCTTCCGCGGGTCGGGAGCGGCGTCGGACAACTGGTGGCCCGTACGGGGGACTCCCCTTTTTCGAGCCCCGTCGTGTTTTCTTCTGAGACACAGGTAAGGATCCTTCAGGTAAGCGGAGGCTTAACCTGGCCCTGGGTGGACGCACCCTAAGGGAGGAATAGACGCCTCTTACATAAAGAGCCGTCGCAGCCCGATAAAACAGGGCAGGCCTGTTGGTGTCTGTGCCGGAACAGGCTTTACTTTC